>PVIC010008215.1:0-48773 GCA_004025085.1 Thryonomys swinderianus
AAGATATACAGTTTACTTAGACAGAAAAATATTTTGATAATCACAAAACCACCCACAAATCCATTCCTGTGAAGAAAATGCTTTGATAAATTCACGGTACCATAGCTTGAGCACTGGCTTGGCCAAGGAGACCTGAGCTTTGTGCCTGGCTGGGTGACTCTGACCATGCTGCTTTCTATCTTGAAGTCTCAACTTTATCAGTGTTGTGCACCTACCCCACTCACTTCCAAGGATGGAGCTATACACACTGCCAAAGGGTTATCACTGTAATCACATGAACACCCCTTTCCTGAATGAGAAATATAATGCACTTGCCAAATGAATGACCCTCTTGCACTCCTCCTGATTCTTACTAAAGGCTAAATGCTTGAAGCCTGGGAACTGCTGTCTGGTCTCCTAGGGAAATTCTTGAAATAAGTTCAACAGACTTCTTATCAAGGGTAGTTGTGCAGTTTACAAACCTGTTAATAGCAGTTGCTCATTTTATTACATTTTCAATTATACTTACTTGATTGTAAACTGTAGGTACATGACTGTTAAAAAAAAGTATTATTTGTATAAAGTTAAATGAAAACATTGCTGTTAAATGTAAGTATAAGAGGAAATCAGGAGCTAGAGAAGTACCAATATGTCTACTGTGGTCCCCAGGACTGAACCTTGGGATAGAGAGGAGATAAGAGTGAAAAAACAGCACAAAATATAAAAGAAGACTAGTGTTTAGTTGACAGAAATATATCGATGACAGTAGCTTAGTTTTGACGTACATATCCATAGCAATGTAAAATTTCAATCATGGGGATATTGGGTAAGGGATAAGAACTGTTTTACTCCCTTTGTAATTGTTCTATACATTTTAAAATATCCTAAATAAAAAGGAAAAACACTGGCAAGATAGTTTTAAAAAACTGAGAAAGCATATCTTGAAAGGTTCTATGGTGATATGCATGAAAGTCATCATTTCACTTTAAAAATACAGAAGGAGAAAATAGAAGATCTATTACGGTGTGGTTTTGACTATGTAAGAGCTGAAGGATTCCACCTGATCCATAGTGTAAGACTTCAGCTCTGTAACAAAGGACAGATAAATGGTGCTGTAGTTAACTGGTCTTAAATAAAAAGGCTAAGTGATATGAACATCATTTTTCTGATTTGGCTAAAGTTTTTCTCATTAATTACCATATTGGATAATGGCTCCATTCCTAGAGATTATTTCTAGGTAGCATCAACGCAAGCATATTGAAGGCATGGATTAATGCAAGACTCAACTTTTGGAAGTTGTTTACAAAGACAATACCTGAGCTGTAAGCCAGATAGAATTTTATAGTTGACTTTTATATCTATCAGGGTTCAGTATGTTTAAGACTGTTTAGTTGTTGATTTACTAAGTCTGGGAAGGAAGCCAGTAACACTTATTAAATAAGGACAACCACAGAATTCATAGAAACACCATGGTAATAACAATCTTAAAAATTCAGAGTTGGAGTATAACCTTTAAATCACCTAGCAACTATCCTAAGAGGACCTAGCCAACCCGTCTACCATAGTAGCTCCTTTAAGTATCAGTAGGTGAGGAACCCACCATTTTTTAGAGCCACAAGCTTTCCCTTCCAACAGCTATAAAGTCTGTCTCTTGAAATCTTCTAATATTGATGCTTATTTGACATCTTTGGCCATAGGAAGTAATCTAATCTCTCTTATAGTGAAGTTGGCAGTTGTGTCATTTCTACAATTTACTCATTTGTTCATTCATTCTCTCAGTACATATTGATGGCACAAGTACAGTATATGGCAGAGCCTGACTGGTACAATCTAGATAGATGCTAAAAACTCATATTAGGTATCTGCCTATAAGGAGCAGGTGGGGTGAGAGATAAAACGTCTATTCAAAGTGGCTGCTGAAATGGGTGGCCAGCAAGGTTTAAGGTATGAGAGTATCTGGGAGAAGGGTGACAGAGGTAGAAGGACAGGCCACCACAATGGTCCTAAACAGAAACAAGCTCACTGCATGGAACACTAAGAATTTTCTAGGCCAAAGTATAGCGGAAAGGAGATATGAAGGGAATGAGACAAAACTGGAAAAGTAGAAGTGGTCAAGATAGAACTCTGAGGATATAGATAAGAGGTTGGCTTTGATTCCAAGAGCCATGAATAAAACAAAGTGCCATGACCTGTCTGTGGTTAGAAAGTGACTTAGACAAGGCAAGAGTGGAAGCAGAGAAACCTGTGTAAAGTCTGGTGTTACAGTCAAGTGAGGTGGGGTTAGATTAGAAACAAAGTGCAGCAGTGGAAAGCAGTGAACTGAGCTTCGTGACAAATTTGAAGGTGCAATGAGCAGGACCCACTGAGAGACTGATGATGGATGCAAGGATAAGTATTACCCACTTGCCCCATACTCTGCAAAGGAATTTTCTTTATATGATCCAGGTAAATCCTCTAAAAAGAAATCAGGGGAGCGAGTAGTAACACCCTTGCTTGCACATAAGGACACAGAGATGGCAGAGGATGAAATGACTTGTCAATGGTCAGGCAGCTTGTGAAGCAAGGATTCGAATTCAGGACATCCGGCTCACACTTTTCGAGAATACTAGCTTCCCTTTCCATATTTGATGCTTCTTGTCAAATAAAAAAAAGAACAAAATAAACTCTATTAACCATGTTGATTTCTAAACAGAGTAAAAACCAAGAGGAAGAAACAAGGACAACATAATTTACCCTTCCCACCTAGAGATGGCACAGGCACAGCTTCAAAGGAAAACACAAACTTCTTCCATTAATTAAGTGAATGAATCAAGATTCAGTCTTCGTATCCTCTCTCCCTTCTGAACAATTTGTCTTTGAAAGGGTTCCATTTGGGAAACGTGTGACCTTTACCCACCATGCTGCACTTAATTGAGTGCTCTGCATCAAAAGTCACTATACTGGTCAACATTCGACACCCACTGCCTTTCTGAGATACTTACCCCGGTTCCTTAAGGCCTCTTTTGTTGAAATCATTTGAAGAAAATAAATCATATCAAAGTTTTTGAATATTATTTCTAAAACTTTGCTCGTGAGACTAAATATTTTTAACACCATGGCAACACGGTCAGGACTCTGGCTGATGTATCCAGTCCTGTACCAGAGTCCAGGCTTAAAAAATTCTGCCATGGACAGATGGGCTGCACAGGAAGAAAGAACTAATAAATCAGGCACAGTCAATAATCATTCTAGTCATGTCTTGTGGAGCTTCCTAAAAGTGACAAATGAGCTCAGCTTGTCCTCATGGGTCTATCTTTCTGCTCCCTTCGAGATTATACCAGTGTGTACTATGTAAACCACACGGATTGTGAGCTGTGAGCGATCTTAAGTTCTGCCTCCCACACCTGAAGGCTCTTTCACACCTCCTTTCTCCTGGCCCTTCCAATATTCCTTTGACTTCGGGAGGGTGGAGGTTGATCTCCATGGTTTCAGCTGAGGTTCACAGAGGTGAAGGGACATGTCTCACTTGCATGTTTTACCACAGTCAATAAATGGCACAACTAAACTTTAAGGTTCGATCTCCTAAAAGGCATTTTAGTACTACTTACAACACACCATAGTAGCCTCAGGCATTGAAGCTTAACTCACTTCAAAGGATCGATCAGTTGTTAGTTTGGTGGGGTTTTATTTTTTTCTTGGTCATATTCATCAAAGTTACACACATACAAAGAATAAATGTCTTTTATGTAATCTAAGGACAGTCTCCATTCTGCTCATTGTTCTGCAGAGGCATTTGCTGTTAATCAATTGAATGCGATTCTTTTAGTATTTTACCACGTCTCTAACCAATTTCTACTGGTAGTTTATTTTTCTCTTGGGACACAATAAATGATATTACTCTTTGCTTCTACCTCACTCTTCGCTCCTACCTCTCTCTTTCCCTCATCCCATAAAATCCCAACACGATTTGGTTAAGTGAGTATACAACTCAATTTTGACATTACCATGATTTTGTAAACACAACTTCTGGTCCCAGCTAATATATTTAAATTCTGATTATGCTCTTCCAGCACTATTCCTCCATTTTCCTTCACTCTACTTTCAGAAATAATCATTTTTTTCCTAATTTGCTTTGTTTTCCCCATAAACTTATTAAATGAACCCAAGGCTTTCTGTTAACTGTATAAATCTCTTGTTACTCTCTGGATATTCAGGTATATTTCATGTATTACCTAAATATCCCATAAGACTCTTCTCCGTTTTCTCTTTGACATAATGTCACTTGACATGTGTTCCTCTCCATGCACTACTGTTATTCTGTTTATTTTTATAATCTGAAACTCATTTGCTCTTATTCTCTGATGGATTTTTAAATTTCCTATCACCTGTCTTCCTGTTTCTTGAATAATACATTCTCTAGTAGCATCCTGGAGATGACTGCATAAAAGATCATATTTCTGAAACGACATGTCTCAGAATACTTCTGACTTGCCTTTACATTCAGTTAAAGAAGAATCTGGGTTGGGTATAATTTTTGTCCAGCATTCAGCTCCATTTATACCCTGTAGTAAAGGTTCTAATAATAGTCCATACTATTGTTCTGCTCCCTCATCCTGATATCTACTTAGGCCTTTTAAGATTATAAGATTAAGGCCAGGCGTGGTGATTTACACCTGTAATCCCAGCATTTGGGAGGCAGACACAGGAGGATTCTGAGTTCGAGGCTTGCCTGGGCTACACAGTGAGCTCAGAGCCAGCCTGAACTACAAAGTGAGACCCTGTCTCAAAAAAAAAAAAAAGATTATAAGATTAAGAACTTATGGCTATGATGACATTTTCTTCAATGATTTTACCAATTTCTGTATGAATATATACACAATTATTTAGGTATGCATTCCTATGAATTTATGAATGAATGCTAGTATGCGTGAATCTTACAATAAAAATTAAATTGCTTCACAGTTTTTTCTACTACTGAATTAGAGTCTAGTTTTCTTCTTTGGCTAGTTTATTTACCAATTGTCCTTCTGTTTTTTGAGCTTTGGGTATTTGGTGGCTCTGTCTGTGCTGTTGTTCTTAGGAGATGAAGGAAAGAACTCAGTAGGGCTGACACTTCAAATGCTATCATTCTAGATCAGAATGGAAAACCTTTCCAAAGTTGTTTTTTTTGTTTTTTTGAGACAGGGTCTTGCTTTGTAATTCAGTCTGGCCCTGAGCTCACTATGTAGCCCAGGCAAGCCTCAAACTCAGCAATCCTCCTGCCTCTGCCTCCCAAGTGCTAGAATTACAGGCATGAACTACCACACCCGGCATTGTGGTATGTGGTACTGATTGGTGGTGGGCATGAGTCAACACACCTGGTATTGTTATATGTGGTTATAATGGACTGAACTCAGGACCTTGCACTTGCTAGGCAGGCAGCAGAACCGAGCTAAGCCTCCAGCCCACCTTTTAGAACTTTCACTCATGACAAATAGCCTGCAGGGGAGAGTATACCACAGGTTCACTACACTGTTCTAGGTCATACGGTACTGCATGAGGGCATGAGCTACAAACAGTAGAATAAGTCATGATACAGTGGAAATAGTATGAGGACTGTAGTGAGATAAATGTGTTTTAAGTATCAGCTTTGCGATCAGTAAAACAGTGCTTCAGTTTCCTTACTCTTATCATGCAGGTCACTTTTGAAGTACAGTGTGTAAAAACCAAACTGTTTCTCTGGTATGAAAAACTAAAAGTGTAAATGAAGATCAAAAGGTATAATAGATGATATGAAATTTAGAAAAAGGTTCAAAGGGAAAGGAGACTTGGGGGAGGGGGAGAAGGAAAGAAAAACAAGAAAAAAGAAAGAATAGAAACAAAGCTTTTATAAATAGGGTGGAGGGGTAGAAGGGAAGGAAGGGGAACAGGAAAAAAACAAAACTAAGATGTATCCATTGACTTATACTTGTCATGATATTTTTCTGTACTTGGCTCTTTTATTATTATTATTTTCCCCTCTGCCATTTAATTTCATCCTCCGCCTAATGGCTTCATTCTGTTAGACCTCATGTAATTGTGACCCTCGTTATCTTTTTCTAGGATATTGTTTAGAACTTTTTGTAACATAGGTTTGGAGTTTATGAAGTTTCTTAGATGTTCTTTGTCTTGGAAGTATCTTATTTCTCCACCAATTTTTTTTTTTTTTTTGAGACAGGGTCTTGCTTTCTCCACCAATTTTGAAGGATAGTTTTGCAGGACACAATCAATCTAGGCAGGAGGTTGTTTTCTTTTAGGGCTTGAACACTTCACTCTAGGCTCTCCCTAACTTGAGAGTTTGTGTTGAGAAGTCTGCTGTGATTCTGATGGGCTTTCCTTCACAGGTGATTTGTTTCTTTTCTCTCACTGCTTTCAATGTTTCATTTGTCTGGTAGGATTCTTGTATTTTGACTACTGTTTGTCTGAATGGATTTTTTTTATATATCATGTACAGGTACAAATTCTCAGTGATGAATGTGATCATAATGTATACCTAAAATATACCAATAAATTTAATGGTTTAAAAAATGATAAAAGGCTAGGTGCTGGAACTCATAGGTGCTCATTAAATGGGGACCATTGACCTTAGTGACACAGAAATGAGCAGGCACTATAACCTTGAACATATTTATAGATGGTGTACTCATTGTCCACACTAGCAAGGGGAGACCTTTTTCACTGATATTGTTTCCAATCACCAGTGCCTATTAATAAAAAGTAAGTCCACATTTAGTTGGCTACATTATTGCTTTTAAACATGTACATGAGGATAAATCACATTATCTGAATTAGATGTGAATTTAAAATAAGGAAAAACTTCATCAATACATGTGTGTTCTGTGCATCCTCTCTAATCTCCCTGCTTCTAGTTTGAGTCTTGAATATGACCTATGTTTCTAAAGATACTTTTCATTATAAAAATTATATACGTACATTCAATAAATTAAACTGTTTCTACTGTACTAGGACATATTATACTAAAAACATTTCCTTATTTATTGGAAATTCAAATGTTACTAGGCTTCCTCTATTTTGTTTGGTAAACTTGGTGCTCTTAAATATAGGACTAGTCATTACCAATCTAATTTAAATGGTCCCCTTTATTTCTTAAGGTCATACCCACAGGGAATCACTTAACCTTACTTTTGTTTGGGGCCCACAGAAACTGAATGTGTATGAAATATGGGATATAAAAGTTAGAGTAAGAAAGATGCTTATACAGCAAGCTTCTATTAAAGAACTGGATGAAGAGCAGAGAGAGAGAGAGGTGTTCCTTCCACTTTTCACAAAGATGCAAATTTGAACAGACAGTGATTAGCAATACCAGTTATAAGCCTTCTTTCTTACTTCTGGCAACTCTATTAACAGCATAGAACAACCAACATGCATGACCCAAAATGAAAAACAAAACCAGTCAAGGGAAAGATCAAGAGCAAGAGGATGTGTGGCCTTGTTTCTGATGAGTAGGTCCTGCCCTGCCTGTACTGCTAGGGATAATCACTCTTCCTCAGATGGCTCCCTGTTCCATTTTGTCAGCGTCCAGAACCTCCAATCTCAAACTGCCCTGCAGCCTCCTCCTTTGTGGCCTTCCTCATATTATCTTAGTCATGTATTTGTTCAGATATTTAATCTTCTCATCAAGACAAATGAGGAACTGGGAAAGGAGATGACTGTTTCTACCTCACAAACTAGACCTTTCTTTGAAGGATAGAGTAGCTAGTTTATTGTACAGTGTGTGGTTTCAACAGAAAAGGTTTCCCCATATGTAAGTAGTTTAGCTGACCTATGTTAAAAAAAAAAAAAGATATCATCAACTTTTAAAAACCCATGGCTCTTCCTTAATCTCACTAGTTCACTTAGTTATAATTGAGAATCAAGTATAATTTGGATTTTAAGTTTTTATTGCAAAAATCACAACACACAAACACATCCTTAAATAATTAAACCATTTCCACTATGCCAGCCTCTGCCCAAATACCTGGTAAACTACGATTCAAATCACATGAGTGCTATTTCATTTGTTTGGGTGAACGTTTGGAAAACATGGGAGTTTTTTTTGTTTTTGTTTTTGTTTGAGACAGGGTCTCGCTTTGTAGCTCAGGCTGGCTCTGAGCTCACTATGTAGCCCAGGCAAGCCTTGAACTCAGCAATTCGCCTGTCTCTGCCTCCCAAGTGCTGGGATTACAGGCATGAGCCACCACGCCCGGCAAAGATGGGAGTTTTGCAAGCAAGTTCAATCTGTCATCTTCACTTGGATGTCAAATTTACTATTCTTTAAGAGATTTTTAAAGACAAATCTGTCTTGAAATTAGTTTCAGCATGAATCTATATCTTCTTGTAATTTAGTTTTTGAGGTAGAAGGTTCGAGTGCTAGGCTTATACAAAACAGAGGTTCACCTGTGTGCTTATCAGCTAATCTGGCTGCTCCAATCAGGACATGGGGGTTTAAAATGCCTATACTTGTGACATATGTACTTCAATATGAATTAGTCTAAAAATAGACACTTTTCAAACTTAAAAAGATTTTCATATTTACTGACTTCCTGGACTGTTTATTTTACACAGTGCCTCATTTGAAAAAAACATAAAAAACAAACACTTTGGGATAAACATTTCTAGTATAAACAGTTATAGAGTGATAACAGATATCAAAAAAACTTCAAGAGTCTTGCCTTTACAGAACTGTTTTAGTGTATTCACAAATATGTCTAAATATCACGTAAGAAAGAACATGTTCAAATGCATTGTTTTAAATATTTAGAGAAAAAGACATCAAAATTATCTTTAAAATAAACATGTGAATTCATCTCAGCCAACATTATGAAATAAACTTGTGCTTTTAATACTGAATGTTAACTATGAATTATATTTCAATTTGTATACATGATAATGGGGCCAATGATGCAGTTTTCCATGCAATATTTGGTAAACAGCTGGTTCATTAAGTAGCTCAACCTTAGTGAGACAGAATTCAATAGCTACCTAAAGAGTTGCTATCTCATTTTCCTATTAAAAATTAGTTTAGCTTTCCTATTTTCAAGTGAATGTTTTCATAATGAAATATGATCACAGGATTGTATCAAAAATTTCTACTCAGAGGAGATGACACTAGAATAATTTAAAATATACTAGTGTCATGGATTTTGACTCTGAGGCATCAAGATATGACTAAGGACTTGACTTTTTTTACATGGAGAGCAAGTATTACAGGTAGAAAAGCTAGCTAGACATGTGATAGGCAGATAGATAGAACTGGCCTTCAAAGAGTTTGGAAGAAAGGAGACCCATGCCAAAGGTCAGTGCCATCAATGAAAAACTACACTCCCAGATAGCAGTGATTAACAGGCTTCATTCTCTTCATAGAATGGAGGGTCAAGATCCAGATCCATCTGCTTTCCCAGGAATGCAGTGATGGCAAATTCCCCAGGGTAGAGGGTCAGGACTTTGGCCCACCTAGAGAAGTTTCTGGACAAGAAAAAGCCTATACAACTTGATTCCTCATTGCACCCCATTTAATCAAGGTTGCTGAAGCAACTGTACTTGTCATAAACTATTTGGCTAACTATGATTTGCCCATTTCTTCTGAATCTTATTGGAATACTCCACTGTACTCAATGGTTAATTGAGCTCTGTCCACCTTCTTCAATCTTATTAGCAGCCCCCTGTTTATTTTATTTTAATTTTTTGAGATAGGGTCTTGCTTTGTAGTTCAGGCTTCTCATGGACTCACTATGTAGTCCAGGCAAGCCTAGAACACAGCAATCCTCCTGCCTCCTTCTCCCGAGTGCTGAGATTACAGGCATGAGCCCCCAAGCCCGGAATTATGGTGTGTGGTACTAATTGCTGGTGGGCGTGAGTTACCACACCTGATATTGTTGTATGTGATGACCAGGGATCAAACCAGGGAACTTGCGTTTGCTAGGCAGGTGCCAGAACCACTGAGTTAAATCTCTGGCTCAGGGCCCTATTTTGGAGCCCACCCCACCTCATGATTTTGGTCCATACATTTCTCCTGGAAAAAGTGTTCCTGGCTTATCTACTTTTCTGGATTCCCCCTTCTGCTTCTCATAGGCAGAAGCTTTCTTTCTCAGTAAAAATTTTCTACTTAAACCTCTGTCATTCCTAAAATTCATTCTTCGATTTTAGATAATACAAACTTGCATTTCAGCTTGAGAGATAAACCTTGCTCCCCTGTGTCACAAGGACCAGATATCTAGCCATGACACAGCAAGAGCCCCAAGAATAAAGCCACAGTGTCCCTTCTAATTGAGGTAACTCAGCAGTGATCAAACTACAAAATATTCCATAGTAGTATCAATCTCTTTCTTCTAAAACTATACTTTGTAGAATGTACGTTCTATAAAATATCATTAAGTATTCAGTGAAAATAAAACCAGTACTTTGTGCTTGATGTTGGCAAATGCTGTTTTAAACAGGGCTCATCTTTTTTTTTTAAGCCCCAGAAATTTTTAATGCCTCTAATAAGTTCAGTGTGCCCTGTGAATCCTTGTGTCATTTTGATACACATGTTTCTGAATTCATTTGCCTACAAACTGCTTTCTAGAGAACACCAGTTCCCATTTTGTGCAGTAGTGGTGAGTGACTCACGGTGGAAGCCTACATTTACCATCTCAGGGCCACTGCATGTGACAGTCAGGGGTTAGGGAGTAGCATTAGCTGGGACAATCAGAAAGAAAGGTCCAATATGTGGTGTAGGCATCTCTTATTGCCATTATAACAAATTAGCACAAACAACAAATGGCTTCAAACAACACAAATATATGTTATAGTTCTATAGGTCATAGTGATACATATCTTCCTGGGCTGAGATGGAGGTGCTGACAGGCTCCACTGCTTTCTGCAGGCTCTGGGAAGAATCTGCTCCTTGCCTTTTCCAGCTCTATAGGCTTCCCACATTCCTGGGCTCAGTGCCCACTTCCTCTGTCTTCAATGCCAACAACACTCTATCCCTCTGATCATTCTTCTGTAGTTATCTTTCTCTCTGATCACAGCCAAGGAAAGCCTTCAGCTTTTAAAGATTCATTTTCAAGATTCATGTGATTAAATTAGATCCACTTGGCCAGGCCAGAATTATCTCCCCATCTCAACTTTGTCAAAGTCCCTTTTTCCATGTAAGGTAACATAACCACAGATTCTAAAGATTAGGGTTTGGACATCTTTGGGGGCCACTATTCTGCCTATCACATATTAGTAAGGATACCTCTAGACTTCTCGCCAGGAAACAAGTTTGAGAGGTAAGAAAGAAGCTGTTGGTATTTGTGATATCCCAACTATTCCTCTTAACATCACAGTAATATCAGAGAAATAAAAACCATTGTCTGATTAGGGGATACAGAGTAAAAATAAAAAGACCCCAGCATGAAAAACATGGTTCTGCCAGGTGAGTTGGAACATGTCTGTAATCCTGGCACTCTACAGGGTGATGCAGGAAGCTTGCAAGTTCAAACCTAGCCTGCAAACTTGGGAAGAGCTCATCTCAAAATAAAGATTAGGCTAGGCTGGGGATACAGGTCAGTATGAAGTCCTTAGGTTCAAGTTGTAGTATTGCAAAAACAAAAATAAAGACAAAACTTGGCTTTAATTTCACGATATGAAGAAAGAAAGACAAATGCTCCAGGAATCAGATATTCCAGAAACCGAATAAACTGGCCCCTCAACAACAGAGGCCAATGCTACTGGTTGTGTACTTTCCAGTAAGAGGTGCATCTTCAATTCAGCTTTATCAATGTTCCATTTAAAAGTGAGAAAATGAATATACTTGTTGTTCTTTGTGCTAGAGATTGAACCCAGGGCCTTGGATATGTTAAGCACATACTGTAGCACAGAACTATACTGAGCCCCAGAAAATGAATATGTTTAATAGATATCTGCTACTTAAAGAAGATCTCATTTTAACCAAGCCAGTAAAAACTACACACCTGATTCCAGTCTGAAGTTTTAATCCTCTGTAATACTGCATCTATTTGCTTAAAAAATCTACCTAGCCTGTGCTTCTCTTTCCCTATCCTCAACCCAAAGCAAAATTGCTCCTTTGTCTCTGACCTAAGAATGAACACGTGGACTCCCAGCAGTGTGTCATACACATGTTCAGTATCTCTTTTTCTGTCATTTGTCTTTGCATAGAGGTTTATGCTTTGAATATATCTTTCTGTTTTGCTTTCCTACTACATGGGCATATCTAGGCCAGATGCAGGCTATGTTACCATACTGAATACATGCTTTGGAGTCAATCTAGTTTTAAAACATGTCTAGATAAGCACCTGCGAAAAATTGGCCTGACCCCTGAGTACCATTAAACCTCTTCCAGCCTCTTTATCTTTAGTTTAACTTTACCTGATCTCAGGGAGACCAGGAATAACACTTGCTTTCATGAAATCATTGTAAGAGTTAAAAGACATGACATATACCTGACAAATACCTTGTTAAGTATAGATCACACTATATGTCACACTCTAATTTGTCATTGATACTATACTCAAGTCCTTGCATACTCACATAAAATGCTATGCAAAATTCTTGTCACTCTGAAAGGTGACTGACTCCTCCTACTTGAATCAATGCATTTGCATGATCATCAACCATAAGTTAAGTCACAATCAATACTACTCAGAGATTTTTCTTCTAAGCAGTCATGTCTGCATTAGGAACTGGAGCCTGATACTTCTTGAAATTTGCTAATCACATCTGGTTTAGCTTTAGACATTTTCTGGTAGTTTGCCAGCAGCTACGACATTTTAATGGCTACAATAAACCTCAAAGCCTCATCAAATCTTTGCTGTATGTGTGAAAATTATGTCCTCTTCAATTAAACATTCAATCTTGGTTCACACCAACGCCTTATGGAAAAGGAGGTGAAACTTGAATGGGAATGTGAGATGAAACGGACCGCCACAATTCTGGTCATTCTGCCAGATGGTATTTAGAAGAAAAAGAAATTCATTAGAGAACCCAGGATCTATATTTTCTTTAAATATTTACTGGGTTCCTTTCATGTGTTAAAAATACTGGCATCTCTAAAGATTAGCAGGGCGTCTTTGTTTATTCAATGTGTGTGTGGGGTGGGCGGAGCTGTTCCTCATTTGTTTCGTAGGACTGTGTATCTTCTGGAGAAGCCAGTTGTGAGGAGTGAAGTCACTGAGGCACTGCTCTGTTTTACTCCCTATGGGAGCTCTTCCTGCTTCAGAAACTCTGTATTCCTTTAAGACTGGCTGAGGAAACTGTCAGCTGGAACAGAAAGACATCCAGCGTGACACCTAACAGCCATTTGAGACAAATTAGGTGAGCCAAAGTGAAGGCCTTGGGGAAACCCTTGTTTCCACATTCCTCCTAAGCCACTCCTCTTATCCCCTTGCTATTTATCATTAAACTCACAAGACTGCCCAGCGAGGCAGATGGATACTGGAAGGAGAAGGGGGGAAGATCAAACAGAGATCAGATTACTCCTCCAAAGTCCACACAATGGGTTTTACAGGAGCTAAGGGACAGAAGAGATGAGCCTTCAGGGACGCCCATGGTGTGAACAACTTAGATCTTTCCTTACTGACTCCAGTGCTGCCCCGAGGCCAGGCCTGGGCCCACTTCTGCCAATGAAGAGGGACAGGAAAAAACTCATACATGATGACTTCCCTTCCTTTATGACAATACTCATCAAGCACTTCATCTCAGGTAAGGAGAAAGCTGTCAGTTCTTTAGGAGGGACAAAAATGACTTCAAGGTCACATATGGCACACCCAAGCGAGCAATCCATTTGGTCCAACTCACTTTCTCAACCACATCAACAGGAGACAAAAAGCCCACATGCGCCTTTAAAAATAATTTACAAGGTAAAAACATTCACTTGTAACCACTATCCTTACTTAAGCAAATTTTATGCCTGAAGTAAAAATAAATGGCTCTCCCTGCCACTGGGACCAGAGCTTTCCCGCTCTGCTTCCATTTTAAAGCTGTGCTTTGCCTGAGAGTAGGTTTCTGAGTACTCTTTCACAATAAACATTTTTAAAATGTTTATTTTATGTCTTAGTGTAAAAATATTCCCGGTTGAAACCCTTCAGCTTCCTCAAGCTGTCTTTCTGGCACCTTGGCCGCCATTTCCACATTAACGTGCTCCCTTAGCGCTCCTCAGAGCTCTTCAGCTGGAACGACGCAAGCTGAGGCAAGTGTATTTATAGTCCTGGACAAAGAGACGTCTCCACAGCGAAAACACAAGACTCCAGAAAGGCCAAAGGAAAATTCCTGCCCAAGAAAGACTTAGCTTTTAAAAGAGCCCAAAGGGGGCTTTCAGCATTTTGCTTTCAATAATTAAAAAAATGAAATTAAACTGAAATAGAATGTTTACCGTATATCTTACCATCATACACACATATCATGATGCAAAGTAAACTGGCTAAGAAGGTACATGAGTTCTGATTGGGTAGAACTGATGATTAGAGCTCAGTATGTCTACCTGCTACTGACTCCGTGAACAAAACTTGACCAGGACTCATTTTTCTCCTCTGTAAAATGGACTTAATGGTTAATATAGCTCCTTCCTGTTACTGATCTTATAAGAATAATAGGAAGAAACATGCTTTCCATAAAGGTTCTTGGCTATGTAAATACTGAATATCAATTCAATAACATATACATAATAAACAAGTGATCAGAATTAGAAAAGGAGAGAGATGCATTAAATACAGTGCTTCTAAACAATGGTCAGAGGAAGAAAGCTTCAAGAGACCCACAGTGGGAATTTTCACAAAGTCTATACCAATTCTGTTTGTGAGGGAGCTGTAGATGATCCTCTAAAAGCATATTTTTTAAAAGTGGTCAGCTATTATCTAATAACAGAATGGTTCCTATTACCTTCTAGCTGTTTCTTCAGTTTTCTCAAATCTCCTATGAGGTCTTCAAACTTGACTTGGGAGGCCAGAAAGAAATCTTGGGGTTCAGGCAGGGGAAAAACACTCTTTTCTGTTCCAGCTTCCTAAAAGATATGGTAAACAAAAGTACATTCTACTTCCCAATTGTCATTTTCAGTTGAAATTCCAAAGTGTCAGTTTAGGGAGAGAAAAGTTTTAAATTCCATGCTTAAACACAAATCATCACAAGACTTGTCTGTTATTCCTAAATTTGGACTTGCTACTTGGAAGTACTTTTCTGCCTCTCATAGTATCTTTCTGGTTTTTCTGGCACTGATGTTGTCTGCATGGCTGTGGCATGGACTACAATCTGTCTTGCCCTTAGGAATCAAAGAGAAACTGTCAGAGAAGTCCTGATCTTGGACACTACTCCCATGGAAAAAAGCACAGGTGGGACAGATGAAAGTACTTAAATTTAATGTCCCTGCTCAAGTTATATCTTGCTAGGGTTTAGACACCTCATCCAACATATACCTGAATGGGTATGAACTGGGGCAAGATGGTGCCCCAGTGGAAGACCCACTCACCTTTCCTGGGCCTTTACCAGTCTTTCTCTGTAGCTTAAAGCTTTTATTGGGGGGCGGAGATGAGTACACTCATGATCAAATTCTTCTTGTGTTTGTAAAGGTTTTCCAAATGCTGTTTGGCTTATCTTAAAAGATATTCATGTTTAGGCATGTTTGGGTATGAATTTAACAAACTCCACAGCTAACCCTGACAAAGGATCAAATTTGAGAAACATTTTAAGGGACAGAATCTTCCCACATACTGAAACGTAAGCTCGGCTCCAAATATCTTCTGCAGCCTAGCTTGCCTTCTCCCTGAGTTGTTTAATGTAAGCTTTGTGTCTTGCATATCTTAAGCAGTCTTCAGTTATTCCTCTCTCCACACATACACTACTTTGCCAGCTTTCTTTCACATTCCATCTTTCTTACTGCCATTAGGACTAATTCCAAGCTCTAAAATTGCTTTACAAGACACTTTATGATTTGGCTTCTGTCTATATCCACAGCCTTATTTCTATGTTCCCCCGATTTCCAACCCCTTGCCTAAACCTTTATTAAACAACAGAACAGGCCTAGTTGCCTCTAGGCCGTGGTCCACAAAATTATCATTTCTGTAATACCTGCCGAGAGGCTCTTCACAACGTCTGTTTTGTAGCCATTCCTCAATCTCAAAACCAATGTCACCTCCTCAAAGCTTTCCTCTACTTCCTAGCACTTAAATGTATTCATCTATAATAGCCCCTGGATACTTACTCCACTAATTTAAAAATTGCTGTTTTAGCTCGTGTGTCTTCCCCATCAGAGTACAAGCACCTCAATAGCAGGAACTGAGTCTTGTCCTAGATGCAATGTACTACAGTTGGAATACCAATAAATTTTGTCTTGGGCTGGGCGTGGTGGCTCACACCTGTAATCCCAGCACTCGGGAGGCAGAGGCAGGAGGATTGCTGAGTTTAAGGCTTGTCTGGGTTACATAGTGAGCTCAGAGCCAGCCTAAACTACAAAGTGAGACCGTGTCTCAAAAAAAAAAAATTTTGTCTTGGGGTAGTGGGAACCATTACAGACAACCTAGAAACATTGTTTTGGAAAGTTTGTTCTTTTAACAGGAGACATCTAATTTTCTGCCGTATTTTTCTGTGGCTTCAGGAATTCCCTGGACTCTCCTTTCCTTTCACCCCTTTAGCTTTTCTTGGGATGCAAAGAGAAGGAATTTTCTTCATTTTATCAAGACACAGATGTATTTTTAAAAAATCTTCCTATATTTATTCTGCCAATTAAAAATCATTGGAAGCAATACCCAGGCTGAGTCCAGATGGAATATATAAGGAAATCTCGATGGCCATCGATACTGGAAGAACTCAGACTTAGTACGGTATCTCTTTCTCACCTCCACACTGTTTATCAGACTTAGCCCTAGTCTTTATCTTTTTAAAATTACAAAAAAGAGAAATGATGCTGAGACTCATTAGCTTGGTAGCAGGTCTTTAATGAAAGCTGCTCAGTTGGAGTTAAAGAAACAACTTTGCAAGGATTTCCTTGGCCTCCAGAGACCTTCACTTGGACACAATGACACGTATGAAGAGCAGGAAGCTTGGAGCAGAAGTTACCTTTTTGCAGCTAATTGCTCATTGACACAAACCACAAAAATCATCACTTCTGTTCCTTGGGGGAAAAGAAAGCTTCATAAATCACAAAATTCCACACTCTTGCTGAGTGAAATGCATTTGGCACAGTGGAGGCCAGGAAAGAACTACACAAACGTGGACTTTTTATTTTTCCTAGACCAGTCCTAGCCCATATTTGTAACTATTCTTATAAGTTTTTCCTCCATAAAATCAATTCCACTGTCTTCTGCTCTCTTCAATGACAGTGATATATCACAAGTAGAATTTCAGCTTTTCTAAACAGTGCATTTGACTCTATACAGGCAGATGCTATCCATGCCATGCCAACTGAGGGTTAGAAATGTTACCTTTTTTCTTTTTTTTGCAGTGTAAGTCTTCTGTCATACTCTATCTGCTATCAGAACTCAGGAAATTTTATATATATATATACATATATATATTATATAAATTATATATATATGTATATATATTCATATATATTCATAGACTTGATTTTTTTATGATTCCAGTCACAAACCAAGTTGGATGAGCAAATTCAATGGTCAGTTTCAATGTTCATCTTATGGGAAAATCTGATTTGGTTCTCATCCAATTTGGTTTGTGACCAAAAACATGAAGACATTGCTCCTTCTAAGTCTTCTGAAGTTCAATATGTCTTTCTCACTCCAAAAATAGCCCTCAATTCTTCACACTCAGTTCTTTATGTGAATAATTCATTACACTCATAATTATATTTAAATCAGCAATGTCTTATTGAAACCACTAAAAAAAGTGACAACAATGAATTTCATATCTCATAGAGCAATACCAAGATGATTGGCCACTGCCTATCTTAGTATAGACATGGCAACAGGAGATGTAACACAAGACAAATTCAAATGCACTGTATTCTGGCAAAAATGTGAAGACTTCAAAGACATCTTTCAAAGGTAAGGACATGAACAAACTGTCGCAGAAGAAGGATTATATAAAATTGGATGACATTATTATTTACTTTTTATTTTATTTTACTTTAATTTTTTTTGAGACAGGGTCTCGCTTTGTAGTTCAGGCTGGCCCTGAGCTTACTATGTAGCCCAGGCAAGCCTCGAACTCAGCAATCCTCCTGTCTCTGCCTCCCGAGTGCTGGGATTACAGGCGTGAGCCACCATGCCCGGCACAACATTATTATTTATTATCTCGGTTCCATTTTACAAAAGTGATATGTGTTCATTATGTTCAGTCAAAGAAAATTTTAGAAATCCATTCTTCGAATCTTAACATCCAGAAATAAACATTTTAATAATATTTTCTCAAGTTTTTCTATATGTGTTTGAAACTATATATACATGTATATATAATTTTAAAATTGTAATTCAAAAGCAGATCAATACTCTAGTGCCATAAATTTTCTCATAAGAAGTTTTCCCAGTAGTATATTTTCCTGTTGAATGACTGACATATTTCATCTGACCTTTGTCCCTATCATCGGATACCTACTAGATTTTTTCCAAAATTTTATAATTATCAACTTTTGGAGTAGAACAGTGTTAGATGTGCTTACTTTTTTCCTGAGGATAAAAATTGTAAAAGTTTTATATATATATATATCTATATATATCTACAGTTTTTGATACAGTGACCTGAACTGCGGAGAGGCTCAGCTCCCCAGGCAAATTGCCTGACAAACACATGGGTTCTTCATTTGTGTCTTTTTAAAGTCCCTTTTATAGGCGATACAGTGGGGTGAACTGAGGGCAGGCTAGATGTGAGTCCCTTGGACTTGGTAACTGTAAACAGAGAATACCTGATGAACTACACATGACAGTCTTGAGAAAGGTGTGATGAGTGCATACTGCCAACTCCATAGCCAGCTGGCCATTTCTATCTTACAAGTCACCTGTTGTGCCTCATGTTATTTTTGTGAGAAAGAAGAAGTTATCTCATTAACTGAAGAACTCATTATCTCCTATATTGCAAATGTTTTCCTCATTATGTTACTCAGAAATACATTTTCTTTACATCATTTATTAGATGCTAAAGTTTTAAAACATTTTAATTAGAAATTGAAGGTTTTTTACTTTTCTGCATTTGAAATCACCATTCTTGATTTTATGGTTTCTACCTTGAAAGAACTTTGCTACTTAAAATAAAAAAACTACTCAAAATCAAAAAAAGTATATTTTCATACATGCTTTCTATGATTTCATGTATTGGTTTGTTGTTATATTTAACTGTTCTTTAGAAATTTACCTTTCATATGCTAGTATAAGGTAGAGATCATTTAATGTTTTCCTCTTCTCAACTACTTGAAATTATTTATCTCATGCTTTCCACATTTATTTAGATCCATTTGAGCTTTTCTTCCAATTTTCTTGAATTATCGATCTGATAATCAACCAATAAATAGCTTTATAACATTCTAATCTTTAAATACTGATAAAATTTTGCAATTATTCTCATATATAATATATAAAATCATTGTGTCAGTTTCTAAGATTGAGTGAAATTCTTACTCATATTTCCACTGGGGTAAATGTTGCTTTTTAAAATTGCAGTAAAAAAAATATAACACATCTATTTTCTTAACTTTTTATGTGTACCATAGAATATCGTTGACTTTAAGAACACTTGTACAGCACATTTCTAAGTTTTTTTTTTATCCTGCATGACTAAATCTGGATTTCCACTGAACATCAACTGTCCTTTCCATCATTCCCTAACACCTGCAACTACCAGCATACTTTTTATTCCTATGAGTTTGAGTACTTCAGGTACTTTCATAAGATAACTGTGTAGTATTTGTGTTTCTGTAATTGGACTACTTTCTTTTCAGTATAATGCTTTCAAAATTGATTCACAGAATAGCAGAAGGCAGAATTTCCTTCTTTTTTTACAAATGAATAATAGTCTACAGTTTCTTTAGCCATTCATCTGTTGATGTTTAGACTATTTCTGTTTTGGCTTATTTTTAACAATGTTGCAAGGAACATGAGAGTGTAGCCATGTCTTTAATTTGTTTTAAGTGAAAACACAAAAGTGAGACTACTAGATTATGTGATTGTTCTATTTTTTTTTTTTTTGAGACAGGGTCTCACTTTGTAGTTCAGGCTGGCCCTGAGCTCGTTCTGTAGCCTAGGCAAGCCTCGAACTCAGCAATCCTCCTGCCTCTGCCTCCCGAGTGCTGGGATTACAGGCGTGAGCCACCACGCCTGGCACTGTGGTATGTGGTATTGATTGCTGGTGGGCATGAGTCACCATGCCCAGCATTGTATGTGGCTGTCAGGATCAAACTCAGGGCCTTTCACTTGCGAGGCAGGCGACGGAACCACTACGCTAAATCTCCGGCCCCTTATTGTTCTATTTTTAATTTTTTGAGAAACATCCATATTGTTTTCCATAGTGTTTTTACCACTTTATATTCCCACAAAACACACTTAAGGATTCCAATCTTCACATCTTTGTGGAAATTTATTTTCTACTTTTTTAAAAACAGAGCCATCCAAATGGGTGTGTGGGGAGATCTCACTGTGATTGTACTTCCCCTTTCCCCGTTAATTAGTGATGTTGAACATCTTTGAATGTTGGCCATTTGTATGTCTTTTTGCTTTTGCTTCCCTTTATATGTTTAAGTCCTTCTTATTACTTTCAGTGAAATCATGTAACTCTCCTCATAAAGGTCTGCACTTTTCTAGACAAATCTATAATGCATGCATTACTAATCATTGACATATAATGTCATTAAAAGTTTTCTCTGAAAAGATCTTTAAATTTATTACTTCTAGAGAGAAGTAACAAGAAGAAATGGAAATTTTGTATAAAGGTTGAAGGTTGAAGACAAGGAGTTCCAGGTAGAGAGAATATCTGAAGTAAAAATACATTAGTAAGTAAGCAAGCAGAGGGTGTGTCTGGAAAATAGCAAGTCTGGGGCTGGATCACAGAATATGTAGAGAAGGAAAGTTTAAAAAGCATGGTATAAAAGTTGAGAGTTAAATTGGCTAGCATCTTAATTCATTTGAAAATGGGAAGTCATTTCTCTTTTGAGTTAAAAACATGGGAAGAATTGTGGAGCAGCCCAGAGTGCTTCTACCTAGAGTGGGGAGATGAGCTGGGAAGCACTGCTTTCTCCATGTTTGCTCCCTTCAAGCCTCAGTCATCCAGAGGAAGTAGGAAGGAAAAACATGGAAAGATAGTAGAAATCCATTAGTTAAGGGATAGAGAAGAACCAAAAAGGAACACATGGGCTAATAGCCAAATAACCACAATTTATAATATCCTTGGTAGAAGCAAGGAGAGATGGGGGGGGTGAGCCTAATTGTTGATTCACTCAGAACAGGTGAGTCTGTGGTGAAGGTGGCAAAGGAGGACAGGAAAATTATTAGAGTCTGTGAGCATTTTGCTTGTGTGCTGAGTAGAACAGAAGGCCTTCTGAAAACAAAGCCCTGGAAACTTTACTTTTCTTCTGTCTCTGTGTTATAAGCACTGCTTACAGGGCTAGTCAGGATGAGTCCTGACAACATCGCCCTTTGAGACCTCTGTTCATATGGATGGCTATATTTCTCAACAGCTTACTCAAAAAAAAATTCCTGGGCCGGAGATTTAACTCAGTGGTTCCAGTGACTGCCTTGCAAGTGCAAGGCCCTGAGTTTGATCCCAGTAACCACATACAATGCTGGGCCTGGTGACTCACACCCACCAGCAATCAATACCACATACCACAGTGCAGGGAGAGATGGCTCACGCCTGTAATCCCAGCACTTGGGAGGCAGAGACAGGAGGTTTGCTGAGCTCGAGGCTTGCCTGGGCTACATAGTGAGCTCAGGGCCAGCCTGAACTACAAAGTGAGACCCTGTCTCCAAAAAAAAAATCCTTCTTTTCTTTTCACAGTTTGGACTTCTTGTTCCCAAATTAATAAGAAGGAATGAAATTAAAAATTATGCTCAGATAGATTTTCACAAACACATTTATTTCTAACTGCAAATATAATCTAAGCAGAGAAGATGGAGGCTTTTCAAATTCTCTGTCTCCAGCTTGTTCATAGATGCATTACTGGTGAAGTTTTGTTACTGTGTCTGATTTCCTAAATTTGTTCTGTATTCAGCATCCACTTTCAACCAAAATCAGTTCACTAAATGGATCTAGAGTTCCTCACAGTCTGGCCAGATGGTACCAAGGTAACTAGGGTCCTCTCTGAAGTCATAATATATAGTGGATTGAGAAGCAATAGATTTGTAACACTGAGTAATGCAGTCCTTTGAAAAAATCAAGTTTCTCTTTTGGCATCAAAGTTCTCATCTATAAAACATGGAGTTTGGAGTGCTCTCAAATTCTTCCCACCCATTTACCCAGTGTACACTTTCTGAATGCCAAGAATGTATAAGGGCTGAAGCCCATTCGTGCAGTTCCCTACACAATGCCATTTCATACCTGATCGTAGTAACGCAGGTAATACTTCACCACATAGTCCACCAGATTAATTCCATTATCCTAGGTTTAAAAGAGAAACTCCAATGACAGATGTTCACATGAGACTCTGGCATGATAAACAGTTGAGAGTTGAAATCTCACCACATGACACTTTCCATTCATGAGACCTGATCTTAATTCTGTTTATGGAGAGATTTTTCTCCTTCTGCCTGGTCCTATCCACCTTTCTAAAATGAAAACTTCACAAAGAAATGACATGTCACTGTCCTTTGGGGGGCATATAATTCATAAGATCTCTGAGATAAAGGCTAAAATGAAAGAAGTTTTCAAATGTTGCTTAATATTTTCTGGCATGGAACTAAGAAAAGAGGGGGTGGGGTGTGCTAAAGGAAACTAGGAAACAACACAGAACCATCCCTACCTTCCTATACCCTTCAAAAAATGTGTTTCTTAACGGCAATCAGGACCAGCTTAAAAGGAAAGCCATGCCACTTTATGACCCTGGGAGGCCAGGGGCAAGCAGGCCCTCCCACAAGGCAGCCTTTGTGTCCTGTTCACAGGGGTCTAATTCTAATTCACCAGTGTGTTTCCCCTCCCTCCATCCCCTGTTCCCTGTGGGATGCCCAGATATGGGCTGCTTGTTTCTAAAGAAGTAGCACTGCAGGGGTGTGGAGCCAATGATAATCAGGCTCAGGGAGTCTGACAGTAGACCCTAGCCCAATTGTTGTAGGCGAGAGAATAATTCAAAGCTAGGCTCAACTGGTGGCTCTGGATCCCTCCACTCGAGACAGTAAGTTACAAGTAGCCAACACTGTGCTCAAAGGGAGCTCAGCACTATATGCTGGCTTCCATCTCAGGATTCAGTTGTTTATGTTAGAACAAAAAAAGATCAAGAATTATGTCACTAAAAGCAAACTCTCATATGAACAACCTATCTGTATCCCAAAGTCAAAAGAATCTCTCTCCCCAAAAAGTACATGCTATCAAATAAATGGTTATTGTTAGGGGAAAGAGGAATAAATGGCACCACTGTGAATATTTGTTTTAAGAATTAAAAATATAGAAGGAAAGTGATGGCACATCACATGTAGACACTCATTACAAGAAATAAATACCCGGCTTTTGACGTCCTTGAGCTTGGGCAGGATTTCTAAACTATATCCATCTGCTTGACCCCGAGTCCTATTTCCTCCATTCATATAATTTCCAAAAGCCAGAATGAGAGCTAAGATATCTTTCACACTCTTCATGTGCAGCAAGCCCTGTGATAGCAAATACAGATTATTATGGTCTTATATCATATCCATTCAACAACAAACACTTATTGAGTACAAAAAACAGGCTGCTCAGTGGCTTGTTATCAATAGGATTCACGGGTAATGAATTGGAAAATATACTTTACTTCACCATATGTGTCTTTCAAAAATTAATAGCAGTCATATTCTACCCATGAAAGAAAATTATAACTAGTACATGATCTACTAGTGTGGATTAAATCTTTGTGTTTACATTTCTGTTTGTGCCACTTTTATTTTTAGTATTTCAAAGAGTTTATAAATTGACAAAAGGGAGATGGTATAACTAAGGTAGAGTTTAATTATATATTGTACACTGGGTTCAAAAGTTAATGGAAATTTATGTGCCAATCTCTCATTATTAACATCAATTACCTCACTGATATCTCTAGAATCCTCTGATTTAACTATGGGGACACGTTTCAGATGATCAAGCATATGAGTTTCAAGTAAAATATCCTTAGAATTTGGCAAGTCTAACAAGAAATGAAGTATGCTATTTAGATTGGTTTTGTAATAGCCAGTCTGTGCACTGCAAGACAGAAAGTTTTTAGAAGAAATCTAAAAGTCATTTTTTTCCTCCTCCACCTCTTGTTTAGTTTGTGCTTCTTTTTCTTCCCCAGCTCACACATCCTCAGACACAGACACAAACACACACTCACACACACTCACACATGCAGGATGGCTGTCACATGTACCCTTATAAAAATGATCAGTCTGAAGTCTGAGAGGTTTTCAATAAGGCATTAGTTAGTTTCTCCCATTTCCTCATTTCTTCTTCAATCCAATAAATATAAGAATACTCTTTTAAGATATATTAGCAAACATACCTTAGAGGCTTGGGTGACAATCTCTACCTTTCGGTGCAAAGAGGTGACACCCTCAGAAAAGACAGACCTGAAGATGATGCACTGGGCACGCTCAGCAAAATTGGGGATCTGGGCTAACTCATGCAAGAATCTACAAAAGCAAAAATAAGAATTATTATTTCATTTTATATTTAGCCACACAATAATAAAGAGAGCTAATAAAGGCCCACTATGAGAACATTCTTAATATAACAATCATTAAAGGTATCAGATAGGCTGATTCAAAAAACAAGAGAAGACATTCTATTGTTGACATCAGAGCCACTGTTTCATGGGTCTCCAGGATGCTGAACAGAAGTACAGTCCATACATTACTTCAGGAACACAAAGTTCATGTGAGAATGTTAAAGTTACCTATTTCCTGCACACCAAAAAAGAGACTACATCCATGTGGAAAGACCTAATCTTTAGTGTATGAGAAATAAGCTTTCCTATAATGTAACATTTGCTAAATATGCGTTAACACAAGGAAGTTGAGAATGCAATAATTTTTTTAAATATCATTTTGTGTGATGGCACAAAGGGCTGTGAATAATGTTGTGATTACTCCTAAAGGATAAGGTTATGATTAGGTCATTTAAGATTAATAAGGGATAAAATCAAATTAGTAGGGAGATTCCTGCTACAACTATGGTACTGGACTAAGCAAGAGGAAGGCTTCAAGCAAGTACCTGCAGTTAAGTGATAAAAATTCTCAGACTGAATTGAGATTTCTATATTTTGGCTCAATTACACAGCCATCTGTAAGGATCAGATTCTCCATATATGTGTTTACTTTTCCCATCAATGTACACACAAATACGTTTCATAGCTCAGTACCTGAAACAAACCACATGCTTCTTAAGCAGATAATCTAAAGTTTCTTTCAAAACCTGGCAAGGCCAATCTGAAGAGCTAAAGGTGAGGACTCGCTTCCACACAGTAGCTCACTGTCTGAGCAGCTGGACACTGATGTCCTTTGCAAAATGATGCTGGAAAAGCCACATACACTTCAGGCCAACCCCCAGAGGAAAAGTATAAATGAAAAGGGGTGGAAACAGCTGAAAATGAACTCAGAAAGGGAGAAAATCCACCAACAGCTATTAATTTCTTTTTGGAGTAGAAATGATGATTGATTGATACTTGTGAAAGTCTTGGTGAGCTTATAACACCATTACCTTGAAATTTTGCAATCTTTCACCAACAATGCTTCTACAGACAAAACTGGAATATATTTCTTTCTTGATCTACCTAAAATTTTCTTGGCTAATACTTTATACCTTTTGGAAAATTTGGATTTTAATATATTTCAAATTATCAGCTGTTTCTCTAAATTATCCTACAACTGGGTATTAATCATTTCTCCTGCATTTAAAAACTGGTATTGAGATGAAACAAGGAAGACCTATAAACAAAAAGAGTTTTGTGTTTTAAGTTCTATACCTCTGATTATTATGAAAAGGCCTATAATGGAATATAAAATCAGAAACCCACAGAACTTCTAAAGTGAAGCAGGATGAAAAATTACAGTCTGTAAATTGTTTCTTCATAAATAATTGATATATTATTAAATAATTGATTAAATAATTAAATAATTGATATTTTATCATGGCTAATATCAGGACTGTTATCAGTATGCACAAACATAGGAGAATTGGAAAAATTATAGAAATAGCAGTCTTTGGCCTTATGATGAGTAAGGGAATATTTATTTAGTAGTGACAAGTAGAATCCAGACCCCTAGAGTATGCACATGCCCTACTTAAAATGAATACACTAATGAAGTTAACAACCATGGGGTTAGGGGGGCAAACAGATCAAGCCCTCAACTCACCCACATGGATACAAAGCAGCCAAAGCCAGGTGAACGATAGCATCTCAAAGACACATATTAGGTCAAAACAAGGAAACAAAAGCACAAGCTCATTAATTTATGCTGTTTGGAAAAGGGAAAGTAACATTTCAAATCTCTTTAGGAGTAGAGCTCTACTGGGGTTTAGACTGGAACCAGGAAGGTCTTGAAGGAAGCTGAAAGCCCCTGTACTTCCTGCATGGTAAAGTGTTTGGAACACAGATACAGAGCTGGAGCAGAGAGGGAAGTAGAGGAATTTTACATTAATTTTATCACTTTTACTTTTATTTACTTTTACATTACATATCACGGACAATAAGTACAGGTGCTGCAGCCACTCGGTGTAGTTCACTGGAACGATGCTATGTGGTCTTGTCTGGAAGAGTCTAAAATGCACTTCATCGCCACCCACTGAATTCCTCAGCAGCATTACCTAAAGTGCGTCTGTACACAGGAGCTGCATACAAAGTATGTTTGCACTCTGTCGCCTGTGTTTTTGAGGCAGGCAAATATTAATGGGTCCTAGTTTGTGGGAGTCCAAGGTAGATTTGGACCCTGGTGTAAATCCCAAAAGGCATCCATATCCCAGGCCACTGCAGTCATACCCCAGGCCTAATATTATAGCCCTGTAGAGCTCACTGCCATCTCTAGGTGGGACAGCAAAGGGACGGGGGCCATTCCCACAGGGTGTGGCCCTCAGACAGAGACACCTCTGAGGCAAATGGCTTTCTAAATCTGGCCACAGGGTGTAAGAGAGTTGATGAAGTGAGTGATGAGGCCCTCCTGATTTACAGGGCTGGGCACCACAAGATTCTTAGGAAAAATTGCAAAGCTAAACTCGACATGATTCATATTTTCCAGTACGTCAAACATGCTTATAGTCCACTCACTTAGAGTAAATGGCAAATAAGTTTCCAGAGGCTCTGGCACAAATCAAACAAATGCTGAATTGTGTAGGACGTCAGGAGTAATGGTGAGATTCACTCAGGCACCAGGGCCCTCACCTCTCGGGCCACGCCCTCCAGGGCCTGAGCCCAAGCACATCACCTCACCAGGACAGCGCAACAGTCCTTTCTGCCATTGACAACGGCTGTGAGTGATCAAGAAACCATCACAAAGAACACTTATAAACTTTAAAAATGCTCTTCCAGCTTGATCATTGGTAGGAGAAAAGAGGAACAAAAACCTGTCTACTAATTACCTGCCAACATGATCCTATGTCCCGGAACTAATGGTAGGAGGCAGTAACCTAGCAGGAACAGGGAAATGCTTTGCATCAAGGAAACAGACTCTCTTTTCAACTGCTCATTCCATGCTGTCAGCTGCTTCCAAAGCTCATAGCAGGTTTTGTTGAGCCTACAGACTTTGCTATTTGTTTTCATATGCACCATGAACTAAGAATGGCATATATGGGGCTGGGGATTTAGCTCAAGTGGTACCTTGCCAACTTTGGACACACAAGGGACCAAGTTCAATCCCCAGTACCACAAATAAAAAAAAAAGAATGGCGTTTATGGGCTAGAGATTTAGCTCAGTGGTTCTGACCAGCCTAGCAAGCTCAAGGTCCCTGGTTTGACACCCCCTCCCTCCCTGTAACCACATATAACAATGCCAGGAGTGGTGACTCACGCCCACCAGCAATCAGTACCACATACCACAATGCTGGGCATGGTGGCTCATGCTTATAATCCCAGCACTCAGGAGGCAGAGGCAGGAGGATTGCTGAGTTTGAGGCTTGCCTGGGGGCTACATAGTGAGCTCAGGGCCAGCCTGAACTACAAAGCAAGACCCTGTCTCAAAAAAAAAAAATCACATTTAAATTTTTAAATGTCTGAAAAACTTACCAATAGAAGGATAACATTTAATGGCATGTAAACATGATAGAAAATTCAAATTTCAATGTTCCTAAATAAAATTTTATTTATACATCCCCATGTCTACTTGGGTATGTAGTACCTATGTGCTACTTCTGCTCTATAGTGGCTGATGTGAGTAGTAGGAAAACTTTGTCAACTCCAGGCTCAAATTTGAATTTCACTGTACCCTGTGGGATAACCAGCTCTATCTAAGTGTTGGACATATCCCATGCAGATATCTGCTAGGGCCTTTAAGTATCTAAATACTGTATTATTAGTTATTTAACTTTTAGTAATTAGAACTTTACCAGGAGTTAATTTCTGATATTAGAGAACAGGGTTGGGGAAGAAGCGCTGGATCAGCTGGAGCAGAGCTGGTGAGGAAGGTGGAGTGAAAGGGAGGAACAGAAGGGCAGTGGATCACACTGGCACAGATTCACCACATTCTTGGGCTTTATGAACTACCTCCAGAAGAGGGGGTTCCTGGTTTAAGCTCTTCATGGTACAAAACCATACAAGCCACCATTAAGTTTGTTCAGTAACTTAAGCATCTCTCCCCACCCACACTCCACTCATTGATAGAGATATTGTTCTGGGTCTGAGTGTTCAGGCATCCCTAAGACCCAGGCACAATCCATGGAGGCTACAGTCCAAGCTGTAGATACCTGGGCAACTGCAAGGCTTGACTCATGATGCTAAATCCAACCACTTCATTTTCTCTTTGTTCTCTCTACTAGTCTTGTTGTCAGCTTGAAAGGTGGGCTGAACTGGACATGAAGCATTCAAGATAGCACCAGGCAATGCTGGATGTGGTGGCTCACACCTGTAATCCCAGCACTCAGGAGGCAGAGACAGGAGGATTGCTGAGTTCACAGCGGCTTGCCTGGGCACCATAGTGAGCTCAGGGCCAGCCTGAACTACAAAGTGAGACCCTGTCTCCAAAAAGCAAAAAAAAAAAAAAAAAAGATAGCACCAGGTACAGTGGTCCCTGTGCACTCAAAACCCATTCTACATGTACAGAGCCTGAGGACTTTAGATGCTATTTGGACTCCCCAGGCTACAGAGGCCAACAGCCAGGTCAAGGACAAGAATCATCGGAGCGGAACCCCAGGTTTTGAAGCATGTGCAACAACAGCCTCAACCCCAAGCACCTCTACAGTGAGTGGAGAGAAGAGCAAGACAACTCAGAGTGAGAAGGAGAAAGTCACATTGAACTTGTACAAGGCAAGGGGAGAAGTCTGCACATTTGGCCCACATTTACACAATGTGACATTTAAGGAAATCAATTTGAATTCTATGATCCTGATATAGTTTTCACTGTATCAGCAAAACCTTAAGCAGAGTAATGCCTTCTTCCTTCCTCAGTTGCCCTTTTGGCTAAAATGTTTAGTCTAGGAGGAATTAACAAGTTGCTAGAACAAGAAAGAACAGCGTGGGATAGGAGAAAGGGAGAGTGATGAAATGTACGGTCATCCAGGAACACAAATCTCAGGGCTGCTTTCCCGGCAGCTGGGTCATTCTGCTGTACGCAATAGGTCACGAGAATGACGGTATTGTAACTTAGCTCACGGCACAGTTTAGACATGGCTAGTCAAACCCGGGAATCAACATTATGGTTCTCCTTTCTGCCTAACAGAAAAATGTGCAGGTATCCTTACTGTTCAGGTTTATCCAGCAGCTTCAATTCTTCTTCTTTGGATGTCTCATAGTACTTTCTTATCTTAACCAATTCATCCTCTTGAGCCCTCTGTATTGAAACAGAAAACAAAACAAAACACCCAAAAGTGAGTGGTAAAAATTGCTAAAGCATTGGATCTTAAGTGTGGGCCCTGGACCAACACTATCAGCATCGACTAGCACTTGTTATAAGTATGAATTTTTGGTCCGTCCAAATGAAAGAGACTCTAGGGGCCGGGCCCAGCAAATCCTCTGGGTAATTCTGCTACAGGCTACAGTTTGGGAATCACTGACTAAGGAAATGATCAGCCAGACACAGAAGGTGGGACATCTGATTGCTGCTCTTGAGTCTCCTCTAAGCAGATGTGGAACAGTGGTCCTCAGTGTTTATTTCCTTCCCCTCAGAACAGCTCTCCTAACTTACACAGGCTTCCCGTGATTGTGTGGAGTCACTATTTTCACTTTTCCTGAATTTCAGAAGTTCTCATCTGTAGCACTTATTTTGGCATTGAGTCACCAATTTACCCAACTATTTCTCTTGGGTGCAGCTTGCCTTTACTGCATGCTAACAAGTAGCTGTCATGTATACTACATGTCATGTGCACTGTCCTGAGCCCACAGAAATAGCAGAAAGCATCTGCAACATACTGTGCCTTTGATACAGTCCTTGAATGTCAGGGATTATATCCTCATTTTACAGATAATCTGGTAAAAGGTTTCTGACCCCTCATCTCTCCCACTGTACTACTCTATCCACCATGTACTCAACAGATAACATGATCAATTCTATTAGAGTCTTACTGATTGGAACATGTGAGAAGTTCCTACCCTGCTGTCCGAAGTAGCTTCTGATATACATAATGAGGAGTTAATTGGGCAGTTCCTTGAGGTCTACAATAGCAGACTATGGATGTGAAAAAGGAAACATTTTTTTAGCTGAGCAACAACAGCATACAATAGATCCCCAGGAAACTTCCTGGGGAATATAATTCCTTTAGTGAAGCCAGTTCAGTCTATGTTTTTACTCTCAAACAGTGAGTGAAGAGTTAAAAATCATTGGAGTTATGACTCTACAGTGTCATTTCCTCAAGATACCCTTCAGAATCTACTGGCTATTTCTATAACTTAAATCAAAAAGCTCTCTACATGTACAATGTTATTTATTTTCAAAATACATCACTACTAGTAAATATGTTAAATTCTCCCCGGGTTCTAAAAAGTCAGGTAGAATCCCACCATGCTTTATGTTACACTGACGATCAAATAGATTTAGACAGTTTTAGTAATGGGTACAAAATCACTAGTCAAGCAAAGGTAGAGCCAAAACTCAAGCCTTGGACTATCTGTGTCTAAACTCAAAACACACTCTATCCTATGCTGCTTCTCATATTCAATACCACTAGCTCATCTGAATTAAGAATAACCACCCAAGCAGGCATTAACATTTTTATTCTGCGAAGGAGGGCACTGTATGTCAACATCTCACAGACAGCTCCTCTCCATCTACTCTTCCAGCGGCGATAACACTGGGCTCCAGGGTGCACACGCTCGTGTGCTCTCCACCTTGCACTACTCTACCTTGGAACTGTGTGGTGAGATCCACCCATGCAGATACTGTGTGGAAGTTAAGAATCTACACTCTTCTCATGTTTGTTCCCAGTCCAGCCCATGCCTCAGGGCCTTCATTCCTATCATGCTATGTCACAGTCCTTGCCAACAAAGAACATGAATGCCTCAGTGACTTTTCAGGCAGAAGGAAAACATGGAAACGCCAGGACTGTCCACCTTTGACACTCACATTTTCATACAAGGCCTCTAGGGTCTCCAGATCAACCACAGAGTCGTCCACATGAAAAATGGCTGCCAAAAACAAAAAGAAAGAAGGGTAAGGGGTTTGACCGGCTCCCTGCACCATCATTCAGTCCATGTCTAGCTTCCAAGCCTTGTGATGCCGCCCTTTCTTACCGAGGCTGCTCCTTTCAGCTTTTTCCTGCTCCCCTTTTTTTCTCACCAGGGGGCGCAAATGAAAGAAACCAAAAACGGTTTCTCTCATGAACCTGAGCCTGGGCTCTCTCTCTGCCTTATTTAATTCCTCAGGCTCTGGTCCTTTCTAAGGTTTAATTTAGGCTCCACAGGGGAAGTGTTTGTGTTTTAAAACTAAATCAGTTTGTAGGTTCGAAGCACAATTTTAAATCTTTCCTCCCGGCTGGTAATTGAAGAGATTTAGCACCTAATGCACCAGAACTGACTCTTGCCCATTACCAGAAAGGCAAAGAGAAAAAAAGACAATGTTGGCAAATTAAATGAATTCAGGCATGTCATTTTAGGCACCTTTCCATGGCCACTGCAAACATCTTGTTTGGATTAAAAAGACAAGAAAGACCAATAATTGCATCAATGGCAAATTAAGATTACAGAAACCTCCCATGAGTCAGTTTTAAGGCAAGTTCTTACTCCCATGGTTTTATTAAGATTTAGTTTCTTTCTCTGTATCTTAAATGAGTCATTTTAGCTGTTAACTAATATGCTTATGATTTCATCTGGAGAGGTTCTTAACCATATATGCTGGGGATACAGACATTGAGATTTTAAGGCCTTAATGGATTTGGCTATCAAAGTGTTTGAAATTGGCAGGCCCACATCTTTAAATAATTATTCAAAACTAATAAGGTTTGTTCCCTCAATCCTACCTCCCTTCCTTGACTTTACATTGTGAAATTAACCAGCATGCTAGTAAATTTTCTCTGTGGCGAGCTAATTAATTTTATTAAACCAACTAGCAATACTTAGGATGTCTTAAAATTTTGTTCCTCAACTACTATTTCTTTCTTTACAGTTATGCCATGTTTTTTTGGATAAGGTAGGTATCAAGGCAGGGAGGAGGTTGCTTTGTACTGTTTTGCTTCTTCCTCAACTTGAAATCTTTTACCAATTTAACAAAGTTAGGGAACTGAGCTAAAAATGCGTCACTTCATACAAGACTGAAAAATGTGCTCAAAATCCCTTCACAAGTCACTTTAACGGAGGAGTTAAATGGTGAGCTATGCCTAGATCTATAGAGAGTGAGTAGAGAAGTTAATATACCAATGGCAAAGTAAGTCATCTCAGAGCTCACAAAGACAAAGGAAAAACAGACTTCCAAAGAGGCCAATCTGAAGCCACAAAATAAATGTAATTTGATACAAGAATTAAAGAATATTTCCCCTTACTGTTTTGTGTGTGGGGATAATATACACTCACTAATTTATCACATAAATCACACATTTTTAAATATCTGATAGTTTATTAAAAAAACAAAAGCATGCAGGAGTAGTATCTGTTTTATGTCAATCTTAAAATTGACTTTTAAAAAAATCAGCCAACATAAATGTAGAAATGGTAAAATTCTAAACTAATCTGTCAGAAACATTGCTTTTAAATTAGTCACACAGTCTGGATAAGTAAAAAGAACCACAAGCTTAATTCAGTCTTCACTAATGAGAAAAACAATGACCTGCTTCCTTCTTAGTGAGTAAACATTTGGGTACTTTTGTTGTTGTTGTTGTCATTTTTTTTCTTGGTGTACCGGGCATTGAACTCAGGACCTTGTGCTTGCCAGGCAGGAGTGTGGTGTTACTAAACTACATCCCTGGACTAATATTTGGTTTTTAAAAGTTGATTAGCCTAGACCTTAAATACATCATACAGTGGAGTTGCTACTTTGCCAAGTAGCAAAAAAGAAAATACCTAGAGAAATGACTACAAGAAACCAGCCTGGTCATGGGAGATGTTTATTCATCCTGTTACCCATCCAGCCTTTCAAGAAATATTTGCTGAATGACACTGGCTCAAATACTATAAATACAATGCCAGAAGTGTGCAAGACATTAATGTACTTCACCTAAAACAAAGTAGTATCTAGGAGTAGAAGACTGACAGTCAAGAATGCATGGGTGCACATAACAATATACTTATAAGTATACAAAACAGACCAACATACATTAGCTAGTTTGATATATACATAGGAGGTGTACTTAGGAGGCAATATATACATTAAGATCTAAAGAACTTGTTTTGTGAATATCTTTGAAAAGAATTTTATTGGGATTTCTAGCTGCAAAAGTTAAATTTCTTTCGTTCTGTTGAAGGAACATGTACAAAGTAGAGAAAGACATTATAACTGTCATAGGAAGAGCAAAATGTTCTCACTATATGATGCTGAGAGGGGCCTTAGCATATCTGAAATAGATCTAATAATACTTAGCTCCTTTATTATTTGTAAAGAATTAGTGACAGAAAATTACAGATACTAGTAATTTATAATATAAATGCAAATTTCTAGGTTTTTTCCTAGTGCTGAAGATTAAATTCAGGACCTTGTTCTTATTGAGGTAGCCACAGTGTTGCTGAGCTACATGGCTGGCCCAGAATTCTTAGACTTTTCAGATAGTACTTAGTATGAAACCTTCTTGGTCCTTTAAGACTCTGCTTGAAGCCCAACTTCAAGACACATCATTAATAAGACAGGGATAGTCACAAATATTTCTAAATTACAAAAAACTAATGCATATACCAGGAAATATAAGATAGCCTTGGATCTGCTGGAAAAAATAAAAATTAATTTTTTATCTCTACTTCTAGTTTTTCACACCAATTTATCCTTTATGATAGCACCAAATTATTTTTCAAAACATGATCCTCAAAATTTTACTGTTATTTAAAAAATGTAGATGTTGCCTTTAAATATAGAATGAAGATCAAACTCCATGGGCTGGGTGTGAAACCCATTCCTCTCCTGGCCCCAAATTACACTCCTAGGACCTTCTGGGACCACTTTCCTTTTCTCATACACTCTGAGCTGCAGCTACTATGTGCAATGTTTCTTTGCTTAACATACCCCGACTTCCTCGCTTTCCATATCTCGCCCTCCAAGCCCCAGAGGTCAAAAGATTTTCTGACCTGAAAGACACCCTTGATGTTCACTCAAGTCATTAAGCTCTCCACCTTTTCCTCCACCACTGTGTCTCATATTTTATGAAGATGGAAGACTGTCTATTTAACGGACCTCCATTACAGTAAGTTGTATAATAGTTTCTTTTTCCTTCTAGACTATGCTACTCTTGTAATAAGGGATTGCTCCTCATCCACCCTGGCAACTCTAGGTCCCATCATGGTACTTAGCTTGTAAGAATTTAAGACAAAATGTATGAGTGTAATGTCTACTGCAAGACTACCAAAAAGGGAGAGAGACAGAGAGAGAGAGAGAGAGAGAGAGAGAGAGAGAGAGAGAGAGAGAGAGAGAGAGAGAGAGAGATTCCAGCTAGATGTGAGGAAAATTTTCTTCACAAAGAGGACATGGAGTCTTGCAAACGAGAAAGTAGAGATTTTTGAAGGGTGACAGCATTTTACAGATGAAAATACTAGATTCTAGGGAGTGGAACGTATTTGAATTAAGGCTGTTTGCTATGTCTCAATTTGTTCCTGTCCAAAAATCAATGTTTAATAATTAGTTCTATAATTATGTCTCCCAGTTACTCACTCAGTGCAGGCATACAGTTTGCCTGAATATTCCATAACAAAAATCATTAATTCCATCATGTTAAATTTAAATTATAAAGAATGAATAAGAAAAAAAATACCTGTCTCATCATTATTACCTTTAACAAATTTTAAAAGCACTACCACCTTGGGAAAAATATTAACAAAGTTTAACTGAAATATTGTCTGCCTTTCTCCCTCCCTCCCTTCTTCTCCTTGTCCTCCTTTTTTCCTTCCCTCCTTCCTTCTTTCCTTTCTTTCTTTCTTTAAAGTAGGGTCTCACCATGTAGCTCAGGCTGTCCTTGGACACACTATAAAGCCCAAGTTGGCCTGGAACATGCTTTGGTCTTCCTGTTTCAGCCTCCCGAGTGCTGGGAGTACAGGTGAGCACCACTATGTCCAGCTTGGTCTACTGCTTCGAAAGATAAGTGAAACACAACTTTTTCAGTCATTGTTATTTAACTCAAACTCATCTCATTCCAAACAATACCAATTTGTAAATTTACAATAAGGTGTAAATTTACAAATTTAGGTGAACATCACCTAGAAGGCTATGAGACATTCCATGTGAAAGGAGATGTAAGTAGGCTTTAGTAATGAGAGGTATTTTAGCTTGAAGATAATTCATTAAAGGGATTAAGAAATAGGCTTCATGGTTTGCATAGAATTTGGATGTACTGCATTGAATTGGGGAGTCACTGGGGAATTATGAGTAGAAAATGAAATGAATAGAGTAGTATTAGATGATTCAGGTAAAATTTGGAAAGACTAGTTTAGTTTGCAGGAGATAAAAGGCAGCAAAAACCTGAATCGTGGATAGAAAGGAAGAAGGCCTGGGAGAAAAGCTCTCTCCATGGCGACATTAGTAACAAGCTCTGAGGGATGAGCCAATGGCAGGTTTAAGACTAGTTTTGGGGGAAGGGCTTTGCACTGTTCCCACAGACACAGGCGGAGAAGAGCGCAGCCGAAGAGACATGACTGCTAATCTTCTCCCAGGACCTAAGGAGTAACACAGCAGAGGAAGAGGAAGTAGGAAACGGAAAGAAATTCCTTTAGGACCACCACCATCTTTTCATTGATGCCTCTCCTCTTCCACACATGGATCTTAAACATAAAAAATTCAAAGGTAGAAGCAAAACCAAAAGATCACCTGGTTGAGCCTAAAAGCTTCATGAAAACACAACATAAATTGTTATTTCTACCTTACAGAATGCCCAAGGGAGATGAAGGCATTAGCCATGGGTCAGAAAAATAAAAGGACCTGAGGATTCCTTTGTTATCTTACAGGTATATAATTTTAACTCCTATTCACCAAATGTAGTTAGATTCCTGGAGGGCCACAATCCCTACCTGATAATTCTATCTCAAAATATCAAAGTAATATTTTAGAGAATCAAGCACTGCTTCTTGATTTACCTTTTTGAAAGACCCACCATTGAACTCCTGTGCCATTAGATACAACCAATATATTACTTAGCTGATGATCACAACGTGGAAAGATATCAATCTCTGGTTAAAATATTTTTAAGTCGTCTATGATTATACTGTACTATAAAATATATACCACACACACACACACACACAGAGTTTCATCTTTTAAACTCAATGAACAAAAACTGTCAGTACAATTTTCCAGCAAGTCTCCAAGCTCTGATACAATAATTTCCAGAAATCTGGCTTTCACTCCATCTGTATATGGCTCATTATCCCTGTACTCTCACAGACGGTGTCAGAGAGGTGAAGTGTCAAATCCACAAAGGGGAGACCCCAGCAACTCATAGCTACTGCAAGATCAATCATTGCTAGGAGTCTTTACTTTTATCTCCCTCCCTCCTTAGCTGTCCCTGCTCATACTGTCAGTTCACTTAGAATATTTCACCTACACCTCACAATATGTCTGAAGGAAGTAGACACACGCTGTGAAAAGCTGGTAATTTTATTGGGTTCCTTTACCTTTAAAAATCTGTTACTTGGTCAAGTCTGGTTTCTGGGTTTCTTTTTTGCAGGGAAATTGAGGCAAACATTTTTATGTGGTTCTCTGGTGCCTGCTCTGTACTACAAGAATTATATACACGAGGATCATTAGGGTAGTGTTTTGCCCATTAAGATATAATAACCGTCAACAGGGACAAAAAGCAGATCAGTATCACAAATTCAAACTAACAGGCACACATAAAATCTATGTGCCTGCTGTAGGCCCAGGCCCAGGGTCAGGTCCTATACAACAGGTAAATTCCCTTCCACTTCAGAGGCAGCTTTTCACAAGCCAAGGAGGAAGAACATGCAGCAGCAATTCTCTTAAGCTTGGACCTACTTTTTAATCCCCAAGCACTTCTCTATCTCCAAGTGTACCAGGTCTGAATGAACACAGAATGTGCTTGCCCTTGGAATGATTTCTAATTAGAAGACAAAGGAAACAAGTAGAGTCACTCAGGGCACTAGCTGTTCTTTTTGGCTAACAGAGCACCTTTGGGAAAGGTGTGGTCATAGTATATTAGGTTTGTCGAAGGAAATCTGGTCACTCAGTACACATAACCCACAGGGACAGGTTGGCCCACCTGATTTTGAATGAAGTCCATTTTAAGAATAACTCTAATGCAGTCCCTATTATCCTTCATTGCATTTCAGTAAGTAGCTAATATGATTGCATTGCAAACCAGGGTAATAATTGTTTCCAAGTGGATTAAACCTATTATCAGCCCAGGAAACCAAAGACTATAGGACTATTTGACTTTATTAATGGAAATTACTTTCTTATATTAACTTCTAATTGGCTAACACAAAGCAGTTGCCTTGCAAAATTACTGATATTCAGGGTAACTGGTAAAGAAACAAGAACAGAATGAAGAAAGTAACATGGAGAACTCAGTCTTTTAAAATTCCCACATAAAAGTCAAGAAACTCCAAAAAAAGCTATTCATCTCATCTCTACCAAGGAAAGAAAGGGGGACATGCAAATGGAAGGAGGTAGTGGAAGAGTCTGAGAGCTACATAGAAAGGGGGGAGGAACATCTCCATATGGTTTCACTTTCCAACAATGAGGGTATTATTTGAAGGAAACAGCAAGTCCATGACAGATCTATACAAAATGAAAGGAAGAAAAGATATGGAACATGGTAGAAGCATTTAGAGGAACTGAAAGAGACCACATAGGACCTATTTCAGCTGAGGAATTCAATAATCACAGCTCACAACAGTGGTCATAACACCCCTCAAATCTTTCTTCAATATGCCTTGAGTTTCCTCAGCTGACCACTGTGGTCCACCTCCAATTGATACCAGGCATATCTGAGCAAACAAAGATGTGCACAAATCTTTGCTTGGGGAAAGGATCCAAATGAAGTGCCTTGTGGGCACCAACTCAGAATGTGGGACTTCCATACACCATACTAGAAAGTAGGGGAAGTGAAATAGTGAACAACTAATAAGTATCACACGGTTTTAAGAGCTTTATATCTGATCCCATGACAATTGTTGCTGCTTCACAGATAATGAACTGGAGGCAAAAAGTCACAAAGTTTGATTCCATAAGCTTAATCACCGACTATTCTCTAAAGCACTGGGAATTTACTGGACTGAGATTGTACATCTTTCAGTCTTTATAGGTGACAGGCAATAGACGACCCTTCACTCTAAAATTTTTACCCCTTAAAAAAGAAGAAGTCAATGAATCATCCAAAGGACTAAATAACCACAGAAGTCTAGAACGATACCTTGGTTTCTAAAGGGCATGAAAAACTTTTTACAGTACTCAACAATCTCTAAATAGGAATCACAAATGGCCTGTGCTATGGAAAGTCTAGTTACATACCATATACATACATAGTTTCACTTTTATTTAATTACTATTAATACTAGTTCTAATACACTATTTCAGTTTATATAATAAAATAACAAAATTTTAATTTTTGCTAACTCTGCAGTCATCCAAAATGATCAGTATTAAAGCTCAGGAAACTGGAACTTGAAAATACAAATAAAAAGAACAAATAAAAAACAAAATCTGCAGAAAGAGAAACTATCTTCAAAAGAGAGTGATCATTTAAATTTTATGCAGCATGCCAAAATTCACTAAAAAGGGAAAAAATGATACACACACATCCATAAACACACTCATACATACACGTGGAAATACCAATGGAAGTTTCTTCTAAGACATATAAAGAATAAGAAATGTAGTTTCCATTCTTATCCACATTACAAATACCTGCCAGTATGCAGGCTGGCAGAGCTCTTAATTCAGGCTTCAACAGAATAAGAGGAACATGTTAAAGACAGTGAATAGAAGCCAGCTCAGAGATAGAAGAAATGGTAATTACAAAAGGGACATTAATCACCTTATTCCAAAATTTCACAATCATTTGATCTTATAAACAAAAAAGAACTAATTGTTATGAATGTACAGGCATGTATTATGCCTGAAGATGCCTAAGGTGCCATTTCCTAGAAACAATGTTCCCATGGTTCAAACTGCAAAGAAGGGCACAGAACTCAGAAACTCACAAAACTTCCCCTCTGTCCCTATATCTTCCAGAGGGCAGTGGAATGAGAAACATTTTGGGTTAAGCTGCTTCAGATCTTCCATTATTTCTGGTTCTTTTAAGGTGAAATTCCATTCCAGGCAGAGGGGAGGGCCTCAGCCAGTTGCCTGAAGGTAAAGTACAAAAATGCCCGGTTGCTTCCATTCTGCTGGGCTGGTGGAGGAAATTCGTACAGTGGTTTAGGTGAAGGTGGGTGGCACCTGCTGCTCAGGTGTTTTAGACTCCAGGACAGGATGGGAAGGTGGGAAAGAAAGTATGAGAGATATTACTTAGGAATTTCATCTACAATGTTTTAAACACTGAGCTCTAGTGATACTGAATAAATCGACAGACAATGAAGCCCCTGTACAATGGGTATGTCAGCAGCTCACTGTCCTATGTCAGTGGGTTCACCCCTTTCTGTATGATGTTCTCACTGCCTCTACTTTCCATACATGGTGGTTTTGGAGGGATTAGATTGAATGAAGGGATTTTTAAAAAATTCTAAAATCTGGCTTAAACTAAACTTCACAAAATAAACAAATTGGCTCCAAGAGTTCTTCAGAGCAACTCCAGAACGAACAGTACTAAAAATAAGAAAACGGAGACACTTTGATTGCTATAATAAATTCTTTATCAATGACAGAACAAGGAAAAGACACGGACACTCAAAGATTTGCCAAGAAGTTGAGCCAGCCCCATAAGCACAGTTTATCAAGAGCACTGTTTGAAATGTGGGTTTAGATTCACTGTTGTGTGTAATATGTCACATTCTAATTGCATTTAAGTTAATGAAAACCTGAAGCTACCAATATCATTAATCTCATTTTAATTCAGATTTTCCATCTTATAATATTCATGATAGTTGTAATCATGAAACAAGTACATTTTATAAAATACACATTCAGTAGCATGCCTCCTACTGCCTTTGTGATTAAATGGCTTTTGAACAGGTGTTCTACTAGGCTATATAGAAGTTTCCTCAGGAAAGTCTTAAAGAATTTATAGACAATTTTAGACACCTGATCAAATTCATTGTTTTAGACATCTTGCAAAAATTCTGGCATAGATTTCTGAAATTGTAAAGACAAAAGAAGCCAAGGTCCAGGGGTCCTTCTCAGCTTCCCGAGCCTCCGGGGCACTGCCATCTTTTGTTCACACTGAGACTCACACAGGAAGAAGAGTTATGATGCCGCTGGACTCTCAAATGGCAGAACTAGGGTGAAAAGTGTATTATTTTGATGCTAGATTAAATATTATGAATATCAATTCTGAGCATACGGGAAATTACAAATGAATGTCAGGAGGTTTCTGGCACCTAGTCTGTTGCAATGCATAGGAAGGTTTATACCAAGAATAGTCAAGAGCAATTTTCCATCTCCCCTAGGACAAGAATAAGAGGAAATTAGGCACATGGAATGAAAACACTAATTTGTAATCATGTAGGCAGCCACTGTGTCCACAGACGCCAAATGCTTTTACATGTAAGTCATCACATCCAGCAGATGGAAAACCACCAGTTAGTAATCACTTCTTCCAAGTCTGTCTTGAACCAAATACAAGCTCTGTGGGCACTTGGGCCAGCCTTCTGAAACCATGCTTCCTCCATAATCAAGGTCTTTGCTTTTGTGAATTGGTACATAGTCTTGGCAGTCTCCTGAAAGATGCTAAATATGAGTAGAGAGAAACAGGTATGATTCCTGGGTGAGGAATGATCTATCTGTAATCGTTCACCTGCCACCAGGCTAATTTCCAGGTATTCGGTGAACATATTACATGTCTCTAGATATCTCACACTCCAGTCTCCCTACATGGAATTCATTTTTCTGCTTCAGGCTGCTTTCTTCTCTATATTTCCAGTATCCACTTATTGTTACTGTATGAACATTCTTGCTAAAGCCAAAAGCTAAGGTAGAGCCCAGATTTATTCTCCACTACTGCTTGCTGCTGTTGTGAACAATTGTCACCATTCTCTCTCCAAGCAGTTCTTGTACATGGTCTCCTTCTCCATGTTTCTTTACCATTGATCATGTGAACAGTTATAACCCCTTTGTAACAGATTTAACCACCTTCACTTCTATTTTATTCATTCAATAAGCACTGATGATCATTGCCTGGGTGTCAGACACAAGTCCAAAGTGCAGGGAATGTATCAGGATTGGCCCAATCTCCACCCTTGTGAGTTATACTCTAGTGGCAGATGTAAATGAAAACATAAACAGTGAAATACTAAGTACTATGAAAACACTACAGAATTAACTTAGAATGAGTTTTATGAGGGAGACAGGATATGAGATGGGCTCATTAAAGTGAGCTTTAACATGAAACTACGGTTTAAAAAAAAATAAAAGGAGGGCCAGGAGATTTAGCTCAGTGGTTCTGGTGCTTGCCTAGTAAATGCAAGGTCCTTGGTTCAATCCCCAGTAACCACATACAATAATACTGGGCATGGTGACTTACCATCAATCAGTACCACATACCACAGTGCTGGGCATGGTGGCTCACACCTGTAATCCCAGCATTTGAGAGGCAGAGACAGGAGGATTGCTAAATTCGAGGTTTGTGTGGACCACATAGTGAGCTCAGGGACAGTCTAAATTACAAAGTGAGAATCTGTCTCAAAAAATAAATAAAATAAAATAAAATAAAATAAAAAATAAAATAAAATAAAATAAAATAAAATAAAATAAAATAAAATAAAAGGAGCTAGCCATACAGACAATGAGGAAGAACAGCTTTTCAGATAGAGGGAATGTGTTGTGTTGCTCAGAGACACAAAGGAAAGAAAGAACTTGACCTTTAAAGGAACCAAAGAGGACCATGGTAGCTACAGAGAAATGTGAGGGGAAAGCACATGGAGCAAAGTGAAGTCAGAAACAGACTGTCCAGAGCATGAAGGGCCACAGGGTCAATCCTTCGCAGGACAGACCCAGAGATTCTGCTGTGTTCACAGCACTATCCCCCTGGGGTTTATTCTCTCCATTACTGATGTACTAAGGTTCAGCTTTCTTGCAACACCGCCTGTGTTTCTAGACTCAGACTCAGGGAACCATCCATAATCACATGCAATCTTTATAGTCCAGCAATGCCCCTCTTCCAGTGTCCTGTTCATGTTCTTTCTCAATTGGAGAAGCTCCTTCTCTGTGTGATCCCCCATGAAGCCTCTAAGATTGCTTCTTGTCTGTGTGATGGAGACAGTCAGCCTCCTCTTCTGCTGCCTTACTGCCATCTCCTTCCACCATCCTGTGACCTTCTGAACACATGAAGGTTTGGCAGTAAGTGCTGGAGCTCAGGTTCTGAAGGCAGCCAAGCAGGTAGTTGGTTAGTTTTGCCCAAAGGAATAGAACACACGAGATCCTGATTTTATGTAGTCTAAGATTTGTTTCTTAAGAATCAAATTTAAGTTCAGTAGACACTTGAAAATGTGACTTTATATATTATGCATTAGGCCAGTTAGTTGTAGGCAATGCTTAATTAGCAGAGAACTTCCTAAGAAAGGAATGAGGCATGACATAATATTTTTAAAAATTGGCTCTGTTATTTGTGACCTTGAGGTATAAAGTGTCTAAATTTTGCTTCCTGAATACACACCATAGCCAATCCTAACAAATCACAGATAGTTACCTCACAGCAAGTTTATTCTTTAAAAGTTGAACCTGTAAGAGCCAAATCATCTAGTTACAGGAAGTATATTGAAATAGTTAAAATTGCCCTCAAGGCGATACAGCTATATTCTCTTGGCAAGACAAGACCAAAATAGCACCGCAATTTGGAAAAGCGGAATAATTGAAGTTTCCAGAATGCCTGGAAGCACTTCTATTCCATTCCTACAACCCAAATAACATATTTCTAGAATCAGGTGTTTCAGCTTGTTTCTTTGTATTTACTCACGCTTTCACCTATCATTTATTTACAGTATATTTGCTATACATGTGCTGAGATAGAGCCATGGGGATTAATTCTAGTGGGGAAAATGTATAAATAGGTATATAATCAAAACAGAGATAAACAGATACACAAAAAGAAGGGGAAAGATGATGAGTTCATATGATAAATATTTTAGTCCTTACAAAGTAGACTAATATATTCTAAGTGAATACACTAGAATTCTGGTTTGTTTATACATCAGCTTCTTTGAGTTAGGAAATTGCAAATAATGCCTTTGGTCTTGATCAAGATGAACATATGATCAGAAAGCTGAGGAATAGACCCTGAGATGGGGTCATTTCACCAGTGCTGACAGGCTGTGAGACTATGCCTGGCAGACAGCTGTCCTCTCCCAATCAGATCCTCACATTAAAGTAAATGCATTAGGTCAGTGTCAGCCCAGAGAGTGCTTTCAGCAGGATAACAACACAAGGCCAAGTACATTCCATTCATGACCAGATATGGATTCAGGATGAAATAAAATTGACATATCTGGGGCTCTTAATGACCTTCATATGCCAGCGTCAGTCAACAATTCTAAAGAAAAGTGAATCTCTGGTTATAGTACCACATTCATCTGGAACACATTATTAAACACAGAAATGAAATCAAAGGTAATTTTTATGACTTAGGAGTCAACTCTGTGGTGGATGACAAAGGTGTCTGAGGTAGGAGAAAGAACTACAGTCATGACCATAAGACTCAGAAGTCTGTGATGTTACAGTTGACAATGCCAATGCTGAAATGATCACTTTTGCTTCATGAAAACATGGTCTTGCCTACAGTAGAATATTGGAAAGATCTGGCCGGGGAATGGATCTCCCATTCAACCCACAGTGTGTATTCAATCCAAGGAGGCTGGAATGCCCAGGGAAGAAAGTCTGTGGTCTGGAGTTGGCATCTAAAATATCACATAGCTGGAATAATCCTTACCTATATGGCACTATGTCATACTGCAGTAGCATATGCCTAACCAAATAAAAGCTAAGGCAATGTGGACCTGTGGAAGCTCATGTATATAATCTTCTACATCATAGAGATAAATCCAAGCACACTTGGATTTCATCAGGTTCAAGAAGAGTAGTCACTTAGAACAACTCTTTCTACATACATTAAGAACCCCTTTCTTATTTCAATGATTGCTACACACACACACACACACACAAAAAAAAAAAAAAAAAACATTGCAGAACTATCAACTCCCCCACAGAGAATTTTTTTCTACTTTTTCTTTGGCCTAATATCATATTCTCCTGATTGTGTTCTTCTTGTAGAATTCTAGAAGAACTTCTGGAACATCAATCTTCATTTTCTTTTAAAGTCACCAAAGAATCTACTGCTGCTTTTGCCAACCATCCTAACTCAAAATATTATGACATTTTGCAAGGTTTAATATTCACATTTACATATTCAATTCTACTTCTGAGATTAATAGTAAAAGGAGGTGACTTATCTCAATACTCTGTGACTATCATTAATTCTAGGATATCTTTAGTTTCTGTGGAATTTAAAGATGTCAATCCCCACCCAAGCCACTTTGGAAGGGAAAGCAGTGGGTTAAAGTATCTATAGTGCTTCATAGTTCAGGGGCTTCTGTGTCACTGAGCAGCAGGATAGAACTACGAGGAGCACAAACAGCACACAAAAGGGCTGGATGGTCTCCAGGGATTGCCACTGCTAAATGATGCTCAGTTCTGTTGAAAACATCTCAAAGACTGCAAAACCACTGAAGAAATATAAGTAACATGCTGAAATACTGACATTTAATTGTTTACTGAGAAAAGGGAAAACTCAATGCGATACACAAATTTTAAAAAGGTATCATTTCTGGTTTTTTCTAGAAACTAATATAACTTTTCTCTTTAAATGCCTTTTATTTAAAATTGGATAAAGATAACCAAGTAGATATAATGCTATTTTAAAAAATTAAGAAACAATCATATAAACAAAATGTTTGATAAAATTTTTATCAGATGTATTGCTGGTAATGAAAAAGAAAATGAGTCATACATCATTCTTTTGAAGTCTTCTAATAAAATTATGAATTTAAGTTGAGATCATTAATGCCTACTAACACAGACACATCAATGAGAATGCAAGATGCCTGTCATTCATAAAAATTACAGACATTCGAAATAACTGTAAGTAAAGGGTTATCAGTGAATATATGGACAACTAGATAAACTAGAACTACATGTGTGATGATACTGAGAACTTTTAAAGGCCTGACAATGCCAATATAGTTATGTTTAAAAATTTATCTTTTGTGGGTAGTCCTAATATTTTTAACAGATGAATTGCAAAAATGTCTGAGAGTTGCTTCATGATAATTTAGTTGCTGAGAAGGGAGGGCTTTAAAGGAAACAAAAGTAAGCTGGTGGGTTTTTCATTGAGTATCAGGTACACAACACATTGGGACCTTATAGTTTTCTGTATGTTTGAAATTTTCACGGCACAATGTTTTAAAGAATTTAAAAGTGGAGAAAAATGATGAAAAAAGACTTACCCTGCTGGATGTCCTTCATTTCTAAATGTAAACTAGATATCAAAATTCCCACAGTTTGAGATCGTTTTCCATCCAATAACTTGATGATCTGGAATTTTAAGAAGCAGAAGCTCAAACACCCAGGCAATCTTTCCCAAAGCATACCAAAGACATAAGACCTGTAGACACACTCAAGGATGATGGTACAAGTACTCTAGTACTTAACTGAAGTTAAGCTTATCTGCTATTACAGACATTTTACAGAAAAGGAAACACAGAATTTTACTAACCTAAAGCATACACTAACAATCTTCAGAATATTTTGCTATGATCTCTTTATTCCAATACATTTCAATTAAGTTGTAAGGGCAATATAACATGTAATGTCATACCCAAGCTTTTCAATTATCGCTGAGATATTTTTGTTTGTTTGTTTGTTTGTTTGTTTGTTTTGAGACAGGGTCTCGCTTTGTAGTTCAGGCTGGCCCTGTGCTCACTATGGTGCCCAGGCAAGCCGCTGCGAACTCAGCAATCCTCCTGTCTCTGCCTCCCGAGTGCTGGGATTACAGACATGAGCCACCACGTCCGGCACTGTAGTATGCGGTGTTGATTGTTGGTGGGCATGTCTCCACGCCCAGCATTGTATGTGGTTACCGGGGATTGAACTCAGGACCTTGCGCTTGCGAGGCAGGCGCCAGAACCACTGAGCTAACCCTCCGGCCCGATATTTTTGTATTTTTAAAGTAATTTCATTTTTTCCAATCTTTTTGGCAATGCTATCTGATGAATGGTTTAAGGTAAAGAACTTTCCAACCTTGACAAGGTTCTGGTAAAGCCACACTCTTTAGGACTGCAACCTGAGATAGTGCTTTCTTCCTAAATAATATATTTACTTCATAAACTAAGTGATATAATTTATGCAAGCATCTAATACAGTTCTTGACCTATAGTTGTTCTTAAATAAAATTCAGTGTTTCAGAGACTTAGGATGCTTCCTATTTACACTATCATTAACATAAACAGTTATAATATTTTATACATAAAATACTAATTTTAAATAATCTAAAAGTATTTTATAATAATACATGTATATTAAAACCTTTACAATCTTTTTCCAAACTTCAAATTCTTAATTGCCAATTATTTCAGTATTTATGAATATTCTTCGGAGAAATTTTACAGTTTTGTGTTTCTGTAAAACTCATAAACCAAGTCACCTCCCAATAACAAGTTGTACAGTGGCTACTAAGGAAAAAAAATTATCTTTTCTCTCATATAGCAGGGCCACCAAATTCCACAGGGTAGACACATGAAACATCAGTGTATTTCATAAGAGTTCTTAGTGCACTTTCCTGGGTAAAATATAAATTAAACAGTCATGCCTTCCTGCCAGCTAGGTACTCATAAACTTGTCAAATATAGAGAAGACAGGACTACAGAATAATAGAAATGTAGATCATATTATTACTACACTAGCTAAGTTGCTTGCAGCTTGAACAAAAAACCTGCACTTGAACATTTCCTTTCTTAGTGGTGTTGGTGGTTTTCAGAGTATTGCATACCACCAAGAAAGGGGGTGTTCAAGTGCAGGTTTTTCTATTAGCTAATTAAAAGAAGACATGAGAGAGACCATGAACCCAGATAATGAAAGTGGTGCTGATTCTGTCTGTCATAAGATAAAATGAAGCAAATATCCTCCTTTCTTATTTTAAGCAGGTGGAACTGTGAAAAAGATGCCACTTTTTCAAATTTTTTCTAATGGCTTTGCACCATATATGTTATCTATAATTGAACAAATGTCTCAAGAGTTTGTCTGTTGCTTTTTCTAAATTTGGTCGTGTCTCCTATAAAGAAAATTAGAGCACTTGGATTTTCTTTCCTAGATGTATCAAATTGCTACTTCTGAAAAGACCTTTAAAAATATCTTTCTAGGGCTGGAGGATTAGCTCAGTGGTTCCGGTGCCTGCCTTGCAAGTGCAAGGTCCTCAATTCAATCCCCAGTAACCACCCACAATGCTGGGTGTGGAGACTCACACCCACCAGCAATCAATACCACATACCACATACCACAGTGCCGGGCATGGTGGCTCACGCCTGTAATCCCAGCACTTGGGAGGCAGAGACAGGAGGATTGCTGAGTTCGAGGCTTGCCTGGACTACATAGTGAGCTCAGAGCCAGCCTGAACTACAAAGTGAGACCCTGTCTCAAAAAAAAAATATATAGGGCCAGAGGGTTAGCTCAGTGGTTCTGGCGCCTGCCTCGCAAGCGTAAGGACCTGAGTTCGATCCCCGGTTACCACATATAATGCTGGGCGTGGTGGCTCACGCCTGTAATCCCAGCACTCGGGAGGCAGAGACAGGAGGA
>PVIC010008216.1:0-31912 GCA_004025085.1 Thryonomys swinderianus
GCAAACAAAGGGCAGAAAATTTAAAATATCATTAATAACTCCAAACTAATAAATAGAGTGAGACTATTGCACCATGCAGTTCAATTTGGTTCCAAATACATAACACATGAAATTATGCAAGTATGTCTCAACTAAAAAATTATATACACAAGTTTATTTTAACACCTTGACTAAATGTATGTTTTCAGTGAAGTATACAATTTTACACTTAAACACACAGTAAACAAATGAACAGATTTAAAATTGAATATATTATAGTTGACTGAAATTCTCTCCTTCAAAAATCATCAAGCTCAAATAAATTCACTAGTAATAGCTAATAAAATTTCAAGGATATTATTCTTATCAGGTATTTTATTAGTTCATTTCATTAATTCCCTATAGCCTCCCAAAATAAGGAAGGACTTTAATAATTGAATTTCAAGTTGATTTCATTATAGTTATTTTTAAAATTAAAATATAGTGTTGGCCAGCATATCTCTCTATATCATTAATTTATTAGATAATTTTGCTGCTTCTTTGTCCATCTAACAAAGGAGTATGCATGGATATATGGTTAAGGAATTCTTTAAGTTAAATAGGAGACCACTAATCTACTCAAAGAAATAAGAAAAAAGTTCTCATGCATATTTTCAGTCACCTATACTGCTTTTTGTTTTCCTGAAAATATTTTTTATTATACGAACTTTCTTTTTGTTTCATGCTATTGCATTTTCATATCAATATCTAATTTCCTTTCAACTTTCTATTGTTTTAGAGATCTTATCATTTAAAAACTGTAAAAGTGTCAAGTCAAATTTCAAATTTTGGGGCCGGAGATTTAGCTCAGTGGTTCCGGCGCCTGCCTCCCAAGCGCAAGGTCCTGAGTTTGATCCCGGTAACCACATACAATGCTGGGTGTGGTGACTCACGCCCACCAGCAATCAATAGCACATACCACAGTGCCGGGCGTAGTGGCTCACGCCTGTAATCCCAGCACTTGGGAGGCAGAGACAGGAGGATTGTTGAGTTCGCAGCGGCTTGCCTGAGCTACATAGTGAGCTCAGGGCCAGCCTGAACTACAAAGCGAGACCCTGTCTCAAAAAAAAAAATATTTCAAATTTTTCTTTCATTTCCTCATTAGAACTCCAAATGGTTTACAAATAAAAGTCACTTTCAGCCAGGTGTGGTGGCTCAAACCTGTAATCCCAGCACTTGGGAGGCAGAGATAGGAGTATTGCTGAGTTTGAAGCTTGCCTGGGCTACATAGTGAGCTCAGGGCCAGCCTGAACCACAAAGTGAGACCCTGTCTGAAAAAAAAAAAAGTCACTTTCATCATCTGAAGGCTGGCCAATGAAAAGGAAGGTAAAAATACTGTTGGATTTATTCCAAGAAACTCTACATGCTAAATATATACAGAATATCCTTCATGAATATAGCTGTATATTTTTTATTTTATGAAAAAGTAACACAAAATTTCAAGTGATTATTATGTTTTATAAAGGACTTTGTATTGACATTTTAAATGAGAAACTATAACCTCATCAAGTGAAGACTTCACTTCATGTCAGCCAAACATCCAAATGGTGTGCAGCAGAAGAAACTCAAGATTCACACAGATCTGAAGCCCTTCCTCATGCAAACAAGGCTCTAAAGCATCCATTGTTTATGTACAGGGAAATAATCGATATCCATTTATATTTTTTTAAAATATTCAATTTTATGTGTGCAGAAAATGTCTAATTTTTAAAAAGATGGATATGATAGATAACAGTACAATGATTCAGAAAGCCCTGATTTATGAATGTGTTCCATTCCATAAGAACGTTCAGAAGTAAAAGCAAGTCTCGCACTCGTAGGTTTGACAAAGCAAAACATTTCCACAAATACGCTTTGTATATTGCTTTGTGCCTTCTCCTGGTCCCCTCCATGCCATCACTGCTTTTCCTTTTGCTTCTGGACATTCTTTGTGTATGTCAGGAAATCTGGAAACATTTGTTCTGAGATGCAAACTCTTAGTCCTAGTGGCAATGGAGAAAAAGCAAGATGAGACTCTGCTCTGTTTTTTTGTTTGTTTGTTTATTTGTTTGTTTTATTAAGCTATTTAAATCCTCTAGGCCTCAGTTTCTCTAAGAGAAGCTAGATGGTCGGGGAATTGTGTGGATGGAAAAAATAGACGTAAAGCACTTAGTAAAGTACCTGGCAGAAACTACTTCCAATCAGGATTTGCCATTTTTATTATCATTACAAGTTTTTCAGTCAGTAATACAAAATTATTGCAGCATTTTCTTTTCTTCAGAAGGTGCTCAGAGTGAAGTAGGCCCCGCAGTGATGGCCAGTGGAGTTTTGAGATTGTAACTGTTTTCTACTTGGAAACATCCATCCCATGCAATATGACCAACTGTTTGCTTCTTCACTAATTAACTCTTTTATACTTTTATGCTTTCAAGTTTCTGCATTTAGTGTTGTTTAGTCTTTAAATCGTGCCTTTAAAAGTCTACTGTATCTCGACTACATCTGCAGAATTATTTAAAATTCACAAAACCCCGCATTATCACGCATCAAATGTCACAGTCTGGCAGTTAATCTTATTGAAAGGTTAGCTCTGCTGAGCACCTGCAAAGGTGTCGGAACCGGAGATGCCTCGGATTAGATGCTAAAATGGGGATGAAGGTAAAATTAAAGCAGAGATTTGAAGGCAGCTGTGTTTTAACTGACTTTTGTGCATCTCTATCTTTGAAAGCTTCTAGATTTTCAGCAACTGTTGATGAAGATGATAGGACACAGAGCGAACACTAACCTTCAACAATAAGGTTGATTGTATATTTGCTTCAGTCTCAATAATCACGTGACTGAAAAGTATTTTAAAATTAAGTTATATAATAGTTTGAGTTCACTAAAGACTTTTTTAGAATGTAATTCTCAATTAGATGAGTGCCCATTAGCCTTACTCTGCAGAAAAGTTTCAATATTAATCTACTCCCACTCTGCAGACACTCTGTGATCCATTTCAACAAGGATGTGGACTGCGGGAATATAATTTTTAATATTTAACTCATTCCAAATATAATTAAGAAGGACAAACTTCCAGGAAAGGGGAAAAATAAAGTTCCTTTGAACTGGGTATTTTTTTGGTACCTCTTTGATTCACGTTACGAAGAACAAGACAGTAACCGGAGTGATTACAAGGGGCCACCTCAGCTCTGAGTGTGTGATTTAGGGACCTGGTCGTCTGCACTAGGAATGCCCTAGCACTCCCTGTGGAGGCTCACCCCTTAAAGCACTGGGATGTCCAGGCCTGAGCTCCCCAAGACGGATGTGGCCCAGAGGCCACTCAGTCATTGCTTCTGGTGGAGATTGTGAGGCCTCATCGGTTGGCAGCTGTTTGATATCAGTGAAAAATGGACTCAGAATTTTCAGTAAACTATTGTTTCTTGACTACTGCTATTGCACAGTGTTCTTCAAGGGGCTGTTTACCGTAATAAGGGTGACTTTTTATTACTTTAGAGTAATATCGATTATCTCTTTATGTAACACAAATAGTCACCATCATCAACGTGGGTGCTGTATTTGGAATTGGGGAGGTTTTATCTTCACTCTACAGGGGTCTCACCTTTGAAAGGGGACTGAAGAGGATCTCCAAACATTCCTGTTCATTTCTGCCAGCTAAAGTGTTTAGTGTATGATGTGTGGTTTAACTTCCGTATCAGTGTTCTTCCACCCACCAAAGCTGTGGGTCGAAGTTCTGTTTTCCCTTTTTGAATGGTCTGTACAACTGAGTAGAGGGGCAGTCTAGTATTCTGGTGTTGGTGGAATTTATAAAGTTAGTACAATGGCAATATTTCATGCAAATCAATGTCTACATGATTGAAATTTAAGCAGTTATTACAGGCCTCCCTCCCCACAAAGCAAGCTTACATGCAGCTAATATATAGCCCCTCTTTTCAGCAATGCATGTCTTTCAGTGTCATTGGGATGGGTGCGTTTCGTGGCTGACTCAGCTCTCATTGTCATCAGAGACCACAGTTGCAAAATCAATCACCCTCTGAAGCAGTAGTCAGATGGTTTGGACTCATATTCTGTAGGAGTTTTCCAGTCACAACCTTTTCCATTTCTGCCTAGTCAACAGTTTCCCACAGGCAACTTTCTTAGCGCCTCCTCATTGGACTGGCAGAAAAGCTGTATTTTTGAACTCTTCCAACTCAGTCTCTCAGCAAGTCTCTCTTGTTTCTCTCCTTGCATCACATCTGCCTCATAGTCAGAATGTTCATTTTGTCTATTCCTAACTTTGCCCCTTTCCTCTTGACAGATATTTCCTGCAGTATAGCTCTTGGTAGCTGATTCTGGAAAGAACTACAGTGTATGCGTGCATCCTTTTCTGTTACACTGTATGTTGCTATAAGGTAAAGTAGGTCATATAAAATTGGCACTGGACAGGAAACTATCAGTACATAGGAAAATTGCATTCATCTATATTTGACTTCTTCAGCTTGTTAATATTTTGAAGTCCTCTGGGATAAGAGTTCTCAAGAGTAAGAGAAAAACTTCAGTATAGAGAAAATATTGTATAAGTGTTTTCCATTTGTACCAATAATGGTTTCAAGAACCATTAAGCTTCCAAGAATTCTCTGCTGCAAATGCAAATCCAGATGAATCTGTAAAGAAATTTCCCCTGTGTTTAGAAATGATTGATACGGAAGAACACAATGTTCATTTTCATAAACTAGTGTCAATTGAAGCTAATTCTTTCTAAGAAAATTTATCTTGGAGGAAGAGGAATGAAACTTAACAAAAATTAATCAATTATCAGTTTAGGGGCCAAACTGATTGATTATCTCATAGTCAAGATTTAACGGTAGTAAAGCTTATACTAGGATTATTATTTTTATGAATACTCTACTTACACAGTCACATAGCTTTTAGTGTTTATACTTATCTTGTTTTTTATAAAAATATATTGATATTTTTAGCATGTGATTTCACAGAACTTAAAGTTTTCTCACACTATTAGCAGAAATTCCAGTGAACATCTATCTAGATGTAGATTTGTTTATTCTTTTCAGGCAGCCAGAGACTTTTAAAGCAAAACTTTTTTAAAGCATAAAGATCATCTGAAATAAGCTTTAAGCGCCTAGTTTGGAGCTCAATAACTGAGTTCTCACGTGCTTTAACAATCCTCTCTTTCTATCAAAGAATAGATAGTCCACATCCTATGTACAAAAAACCAGTACTAAAAGTGCAAAGAAGAAGACAAATGGATGTGTTGGAAGATATACCTTAGCAGACAATTACTGCCCATGCTGACTAGTCACCATCTAAGTGGTCTTCCTGCACTTGGCCATCCTGAAGGACAAAGGATTCCAATTCACACGGCAGACAAAGTGAATGATACCCACAGGACACATCCCATAGTATCACTGGATGGATAGAAACACAGGTGAACCCCATATTTTGTTGATTTTAGTGAATAATAGTCAAAGGGGAAAACTTTAGGTATTAATGTGAGAAGAATTTTACCAAATACTCATCACTACATTTTCACGGAGGCAGAAGAATTTTTTTTTTGAGACAGGGTCTCGCCTTGTAGTTCAGGCTGGCCCTGAGCTCACTATGTAGCCCAGGCAAGCCTCAAATTCAGCAGTCCTCCTGCCTCTGCCTCCCAGAAGAATTTTTATTCAAGCTACTAAATGATCTTTTTCAAAAATTCTCATTCTGATGGTCTAAAAGGAGCATCGGATCCTACATTATTTTATGATGTGTAGAGAACAGTTAAAAGCATTGATTCATATATTCTAAAATAATTTCTAAGAGGAAAATTTGAAGCACAACTTTATGAAGGTCCAGTTGGTAGTGAAGAATAGCTTTTCCCCTACTCCAATAAAAACAAGAGAAGTTAGGGGCATATATTATTATATGATACACTTGGTAAAAATACAAGGAATCCTTTCCTGACAGAAGTCCTAAAATGTTCCAATATTAAAAAGCATTACACAAAGAAACAAAGTCAAACATCAGAGTCATTAATTAGTCTAGGAAGATGAAAGAGAAGAGTAATAGCAAATAATAGTCCAACAGATGATAAGTCTTATTTGACAAATAACTGTTTCAGGATTTATCCCACTCTTTTCATGAAATGTTAGTTGTAAATCTCTGGTTTGTAATCTTATGGTTAATGGTCAGTCAGGTTGCAAGGTTCACCAAAAATACATAAATCACCTTATGAAACATACGGATAGAATAAGAGGGACAAAGCCACCAAGATCAAGTCCCAAGTTTCAAGGTCTGTCAGTATAACCCCTTTCCTTGCCTCTCAGTCTTTAGTTCACTGTGGACAACTGAGATATGCTTTTATCTTGCTTACAACCATTTATGTAAACAACTTTCACCTTTGGCCTTTTAATATTATTGAGAAACAATGTAAACCCTGGCAATATCTGATGTAAATTTCATTTCTTTTATTTTTCATTGTCAGGAAAATCATTTCTGTATAGCCACAGAGAAAGAAAAAAACCTGTAAATATGAGATTAAAGCATCATCAATTGTATTGTAGGTTTTATATATAGCTATAATTTTGAATAGAAAGTTTCTACATTGTCTTGGTTCTTTCTAAATCTCTTAGTCTGTGTAGCCATAGTGTTTGAGATAGACAGCTGCTAGTAAGTAGACAGCATCCATCCTACATTAGTATTAGCTTAACAACTGCAAGAATCTGGCTGCTTAAGTATTAAGCACATATTTAATTATTAATGTTATCCTTCTAATGATTAAACCTGTATGGAAAGAACTTTGGTACCAATGTGCAGTCAGCATTACTAGCTCCACAGTCTTTCAATGCTACATATGTCAAATTATTTCTTTACTGTCTTGGGCATCAAGGAAGTGATATAGCAACACCAAATTCTACTGGAAATGCAATTAAAAACTACTTATCCAAGTTTCCACTGGCCACATGGATCATGCCCCCCAAAAAGGTTGAGATTATTGCTCAAGGCAAAGATTATCATTTTCCCATTGATCTAACAGGAAAAAAATGCCAGCTAATGAACTTCAGGAAAGGGGTTCATTAAAGGAGTAAAACACAGCTCATATTCTTCCTACCCTGCATTGAATATGTGTGTCAGACAATAAGATGTGAGTCATCAAAATGTGACAATAAGGAAAATTAAATATTATACACAACTGAATTTCTTTTTAAGTAACAGCCTTAGATAAATACCAACTACAAACTCTAGGTAATGAATGGATTTCACTACTTTGACATCTTTTAGCATGCTACTATGAAAATCCTAAGTTCAAGGATATTAATGAATCCTAAAATTAATTTCATGATGTGGACCACCTCAGCCCAGTTACCAGTTTGAATGATGCGAGAGCTCCTCTGAGCTCCTGAACAGGTGCCTTTGATGACCATGTTTTACTTTCTTGCTTTACTATATTCATACAAGCAAATGGGAAGGAGAAGCTTCATGGCATTATATTTTGAGATAAAATATCTTCATTTTTCTGTTTAGCATACAACATTTCCAGAACAATCAATTATGTGGCAAATTTGCTACAGATAAATTTCCCTAAAATTGAGCATATAGAAAGTAAGCCATCCCGGGCCGGAGATTTAGCTCAGTGGTTCTGGTGCCTGTCTCGCAAGCACAAGGTCCTAAGTTCGATCCCTGGTAACCACATACAATGTTGGGCATGATGTCACAATGTCATGCCCACCAGCCATCAATACCACATACCACAATGCTGGGCATGGTGGTTCACGCCTGTAATCCCAGCACTCGGGAGGCAGAGACAGGAGGATTGCTGAGTTCAAGGATTGCCTGGGCTACATTGTGAGCTCAGAGCCAGCCTGAACTACAAAGTGAGACCCTGTCTCAAAAAAAAAAAAAAATGTAAGCCACCCAAATGTTAGATCAAGCACTTTGTAATACATATTGTGTAGGATATTTATAGGCCAAAACTGTCAATCAGAGAAAGGGTTCCCACGTGTGGGAGTTGGGGAGGTGGGTGTACTGGACTCTGCAAACGCCTGTTAGCACCCCTGGATTATATGAATTGTGACAAACGTCACTCTGTCATCTAAAAGTGAGCTGCCAGAATAAATGATCTCCAAAGGTCTTTCTTATCCTATAATTTATAATGTTAAATTAATAAAGGAAAATGCCACTGAGGTAATGCATAATGCTAGAAAATAAGAAGTCGTTTACCTTTAGCTTTCAGACACAGTACTTTTCTTTTAGGAAACTACGGGCATATTTAAGACTGATTTGCATTAGTCTAAAACTAGTTTCCATTCCTATGTCATCGGATGACAGGGAAAGCAGACGATTCAGATCCATTCACAGAAAATAAAGCAGTCTAGGAATATTTTATAAAGACAGTAAAATATCTATCTCTATGCTTTGTGGAGAGCAGGGCATGCTCTACACAGCAAACATTAGTAAGTATCTGTTTATTTATGGCTACCTATTGTGTTTGAAACAGAGGCCCCAAAAGGAATGAAAAGGTATAATATTCATATTGAGAAAACTTAAACTTTAACTGAAATAATTTCAAATAACAAAGCACCATATCATTCAAGCTATAAACTACAGTTAGACAATAGTTGTATTAGTAAGCTGAACAGTAAGTTTAAATTTCTAAGCGAAGGTATATAGGTAAATAGTCACTATCCACAAAGAATACCTTGTGATAAGATGAAAAATTAAGCAATTAACTGAAAATCTAAGGAACTTTGAGAAATGGTTGGTAATATTCAGACATTAGAGTTAGAGGTTGCTCTTAGGATATAGAATTAAAGTACCTCACTTAATTTAAAAAAAGAATACCATTCATTGTTGGACAACGAAATGGCTAATAACTATGTTTTTATTTCATATCTTTTAAACCTATTGTTAGAAATTACTGTTTTTACTTGCTTACTGTATTATATATTTTTATCGTCTTACATTCTCCAACAGATATGTTATACATCTATAAATAATTGTATCTTAATCTTTCAAGTAATCAAAAGATCTTTTAATTCTATCAGTTTTCTTTCCAGAGACTCTCTTCCTAGAAAAATTCTTACCGCCAGGCTGTAGTTTGAACAGTTTTCACACCAGGACACTTTTTGAATTGTTATGTGGAAATATCTCTTTGCAAGTTCCCTGCATCCTTGCTCTTGTCTGTGTTGATTTACTGTATTTTTTTTTCTTGAGGCAGGGTCTTGCTTTGTAGCTCAGGCTGGCCCTGAGCTCACGATGTAGCCCAGGCAAGCCTCAAACTCAGCAATCCTCCTACCTCTGCCTCCCAAATGCTGGTATTACAGGCGTGAGCCACCAAGCCCGGCAGGCACAGTGATGTATGGTACTGATTGCTGTGGGCAAGAGTCACCACTCCCAGTATTGTTATATGTGGTTACCCGGGATAGAACCAGGGACCTTGCACTTGCTAGGCAGGCACAGGACTCACTGTGCTAAATCTCCAGCCCAATTTGCTGTCCTCTTTTTCTGACATTTTTCCAGGAGAGGAAGGAGTCCATGACATTTCTTGATTTTGTCTGTTTGCATGTCTGCAAAATTTATATGATATACTCTAACATTTGATTGATTTATGATTATATGATTCTAGGTTCAAAGTAATTTATCTCTCAAAGTTTAAAGATGGTAATCGATAGCATCATGTCATATAAGGTTACTATTGGTCACTGTCATGTTATTCTGATTTTGATCCTTTTTATACATGATTTTTCCCTTTTATAAAAATGTCTTAGATTTTTGGGGTTACCATAACAAAATGCTGTAGTTTGAGTGATCTAAACAACATCAATTGATTTCTCACAGTTCTGGAGACTTAGAATTCTACAGTCAATATTCCATCTGACTTGGTCTCTGTTGAAGGCTATTATTGTGGCTCGCATAAGTCACCTGTTTACTGTTTTCTTCACATAGAGGAAAGAAACCAGGGTCTCTGCTATCTTTGCTAATGTGGGAACTAATCTTGTCAGATGGAGACACCACTATTCCAAACTCATTGAACTATAATTATTTTCTTATTTTCAAGCTATTCACACTGATAGTTAAGGTTTCAGTATAAAACCTTAGGGAACATAATTTAGTTAGTGGCAGAATGCACTAGAATTTTTTTTTTTTTTTTGAGACAGGGTCTCGCTTTGTAGTTCAGGCTGGCCCTGAGCTCACTGTGTAGCCCAGGCAAGCCTCTAACTCAGCAATCCTCCTGTCTCTGCCTCCCAAGTACTGGGATTACAGGAGTGAGCCACCACGCCCGGCACCGTGGTATGTGGTGTTGATTGCTGGTGGGCGTGAGTCACCAAGCCCAGTATTGCATGTGCTTACCAGGATCGAACCTTGCGCTTGTGAGGCAGGCGCCAGAACCACTGAGCTAAATCTCCGGCCCAGAATCTTTTTTTAATACTTGAAATTATGATATTTATGTTATAGGTTCATCTGTGGCTAATAAAATCTGTCCTTCCAATCTGATAGATTTCCACTTTAAAATAAAAAATTCTTTCATTTCTTCTACTAAAAATTTTATTTTGTAAAGTGTTTCATCTTCTAAAATTCTCATTTGAGTTTCATTCTTTGTCTCTTCATTCTATTTTCTGGGGCAGTCCTTAATGAATACACTGTTATTTAACTTTTATGTCCTAAATTTTATTTTGAATTACCAATCTTCAATTTACAAGAGCAATCTGTTTATCTCTGCCCAACCCGTTCCACTCAACTATCTTTCTTTATATGTCTAAAGTTGTATTTTTTGAGTCTTAGATAGAGTAGCAGGGGGAAAACTTGCTGTTTTTCCTTAACTCTGTATATCAAAAAATTGTTAGTAAATGGGAATATCAGAAGGCTAGAGAAAATGCGGGAAGAAAGGAAGTTTCAAGGACATTGAAAAGCAAAATAACTTAAATCATTTACATTTTACCACCAAGTAGAACTTTGTAAACTCACGTTGGTCACATTTCATGGCCAAAATTAGAAACTGGGCCCAAAAGACTTAACGATGAAACTTTCCCAATTGTTTGGCTACTTAAGGCAGCTGACAGTTGGAGTAAAATTTAACTTCATATTAAAAATATAAATGACCATAACTGCACTGGAACAATAGGCCCATGCAGGGTCTCCAGTCAAATAAACATTACTTGACTGCATAGTCTATGGAAAGAGGGAGGCTTTTTCTTTGTTTAGTTGACACTTGCATTTATATGGAAAATTCAGTGTTAAAGTTCCATTTATTCATGTTCTTTCACCTTTTGATTCATCTCTTGCAAAAGTCAATATGTCACTACTATCTGTATGTCAGTGGAGACTGATTGGAGTGCTTTCAAGACAGGTTAGAGAGTCATTGCAGGGGAAAAAAGCCAACAGCCTTTACTGGAACAAAATGGGGGTAAATGTCAAAAAATACAAAATTTTAGATGTGATTTAGAGAGCGACATGCAAAATGTTTAACTGTATTGCTGAGATATTAGGTTTTAAATCATGTAAAACTGACCAAACTCATGGGACAGCCATTCAGAGTCTCTTCAGAGCACTCCTTCTATTCTGTTTCTCCTAGAGGGACAGGGGAAGGACAAATAGTCATTTATCATTGTGTGGAAGAGCTGCTTCTATCCTAAAGCAACTGGAAGATCTGAACACAAAATGCAAAGAAAAAATCCTAAGATTAAATTCAAGGCTTCCCATTCCTTGGACAAGTTCTAAATGAATACATAGTTATACCTCTAGAGGCATGTGCCTAATTTTTAGTTTTTTATGGACTCTCTACTCATGAGAAATATCTCAAACGTGTGTGTCTGAAGGAATCAGAGCACCCTAAGTAGCCTGCTTATTGCAATTTATTAAACTCGATATTTATTCCTGGAAAAGGTGTTTGATGTGGAACATCCCTGCACCTCAGCTCGTTCCTTAGACTGGTTACATTGAGTAAGTAAAGAGATTTGGAAATCAACTCAGAGTGGGAATGAGAAGAGGCTGAAGTGAGATGATAAGTGTAGTTGAGTTTATAACCAGACTTACGGTAGCAGACATTTCAGAATGTAAGTTGCTTATGTTCATAGTAAAAACTAAAGCAGGCATTTCATTTAACACAGTCAGAATGAATCCTTTCTTTACATGATTTATTATCCTTGAAAAAACACACATCAGAGCATTTGCTGCATGTTGTGCATTATACTGGGTGCTGAGAAAATACCACAGAATGAGACTTTGAAGTCCAGAGTAGAAAGCAAAGCATAAGCCTGATACTATCACCACCCCATGGGTAAGAGCATGTAGGTGTCTTGAAAGTACACTACTAAATCCTAAGTTACCCCCTCAAAAATTATAGTTGATACAGCATTAGTTTTAGAAAACAGCTAGGGGTTTAGCTCAAGTGGTACTGTGCCTACCTCATGAGCACAATGGCCCGAGTTTATTTTAAAGAACAGTTGACTAATGAAAATACATGAGGTCAATAAACACTAATATTTATATTTTATTAGACTTAGCACCATGATGGAAATGTGCTGCATCTGTATAATATAAAACAGTGTCGCTAGTCCCACGTGGCTATCAAGCACTTGAAATGTGGCTAGCGAGTATGAATCCATGAACTTCTAATGTTAATTTTAATTAACATTAGTTCTACCTGGCATTTGTAGCTAGTGGCTACCATTTGGGAGAAGATTTTATAGAAATGCCTGACATACATACATAGCAGACAAAGACACTTGGATATTATCCTTAGCGAAGATATTATCCTTAGCAAAGACACTTGGATAAAATCCTTAGCAATTATAAAGAAAGGAAAGGGGTAGGCAGAATATGTCTTTAGATAGATATTGGTAATAGCATAAAGAACGAATTTGATGAGACAAATTACCAGTCAGAGAAGCTAATTATAATATTGTTGTTATTGACTGAGGGGGAGGCACAATAATGATGATAGTAAATTCATTTGAAATGTGGGAGCCCTAGCCAGAGATATGTAAAAAATAGACATTCCCAGGCAAGGAGCTTTTGGAACTACACATCCCAAACATCCCAGAATTCATAGTTAGAGATTAAAAGACAGCCTACAGCGCTACAAATCCAAGTAGGATTAAAATACATTGCCTTAAGGAATGGATGTGCTGGCCCTCATAGTCCCCATACTCTGATTTATTCCTTAAATTGGGCCTACAGTCAGTCATGTAACAGGCCATCCTGTCCTTCCCCTGTCGCCTACATGAATTCCTGCACGGACATCCCTCTTTTGTCCTTTATCCTTGCTTCTCGATTCTATCCATAAAAAAACAAAGGAGCTTCCGCTTGGGGCTGTCTTCTGAGACTCTCTCATGCTGAGGGGTCATGGTTAAGGGTCATCTCTCTCGGTCTTCTTAGAGGTTGAATTGGACATTAACTCCAAGTGATTTTTCATGTTTTGCACTGTGCTCTGGTCATGAACTGTGACACTGAAAAAATTATTTAAAAAGTAGTGGACTTGGAGAGAAATTGAGGAGACACTATCATTTTAGATTGGGTGACCAGGTCACTTATTGGTGACCTCTTTCTAGCAGAAGAAAACAGCAGGATGAAAGTGGTCAGATGAGATTAATGCACTGTATAGTAGCAACATTTCCAGGAAGACTAGAGGCCCTGATATTAACAGCTGTGGTCCTTTAAAGCAAGTCCATTAAGAATTGAGGAATCCTGGCACTAGCAGCTGCCCATTCTTCCTGCTCAGCGTCTCTCTCTTCAGGTCAAAGTTTTATTTTACTTGGTTGGATGTCATTTTCTGATCCCATGGAGAATATTCTGGAAACTAACATGGAGGTAAGTAGGACAGAGGAAAACTTCTAGTGACAGTTTTCAGTGATTTTTACTGGCACCTGGATGTAGTGATACTTCAAATCAGGTGATTCTGGAATCATCCATTACATGACCACATTTAATTTTTGTTGTTGTTTATTAGACTCAGGTTCATGGAAGTCTTTAGTGAAAAGATAGTGCTGTTCCACAATCAGTTGATAGTGATTATTGGGCTCCCTGCGGCCCCTCCCAGTACCTGCCATTAACACAGGCCAAGATGATGCTCTGGACAGCAAAGGGTGTTTTCTGCTCTTCTCCCTCTTCCTGTTTGGAAAAAAGTATCTGGCAGAGCAATGAGAGTGAGGGCCACTCTTGCTTAAAACTTGGTGCCCGCACAAAAAGTTTTCAGCATGTTATCTCTCCAGAGTCCTACAGCTCTCTCCCAATGCTCAGTAACTGAGACATATGCAACTGGCAGCAGGTAGTTCTCCACTATAATAAAGTTTAAGTTTCGATGTCCTATGAGAGAGGAGTGTGACTGAAATGCAGTCTCCTTTTCCCTACTTCTAAAAGGCTCGCGGGATAGTTCAGCAGCTTTTTCACATCGAAATTTTATACATGAGCTAATATATATTCTTTTAAACAGGGGGATTGATGTTATCTTAATATCAAAATACTCTACTCATGTCTCTGTAATTAACAACTTAAAAATACTAAACTAATGGATGAACACTGAACACAGAATGCTATTTTTAAAACATAGCATAATATATAAGGTAGGATGTGAAATCCTCCTGTCTGGCTTCATACTTTAGACCTATCCTTTATTGTAGGCCCTTCAGTGGGTTACTTAACTACTCTGTAACCTTTTATTAAATATTAGCTCATATAGATTGGCTGCCTTGAACAGTGTCTAACATCTAGAATATCCTAAAGATAATGCTACTTTTTAAACTAGAAAAATTAAAGGGTAATGCCAACTAATTGTGAGTTTCTGTAACTATGCAGATTTGAAACATGTGGTTATTTTTATTTGACTATTTGGAGAAATAACATACATAGTGGAAAAATTGCCCAAAATAATATTTATTGAGTTGAAAATAAAGGAATGGAATTTTATTCTTGCTTTAAGGCAAAGGAAACTTAGAGAATAAAAATAACCAGTAATTAAATTTATAAGATCATTGACGAATCATAGTTATATCCTACGAACAAAATAGGAAGCAGAGAATATCCCACTACACCAGTTGCTAACAGTTGGGAAACCTAGGCCTTGCCCCTTCAACGATGGACTCACAGTTGATTTAGTTTCACTTTTCTTTCTTCTCTGTCTGTCAAGAAACATTATGATCCGATGATGTATGCAGTGCCGGCTCCCTGGTACCCTCTGTGGAAAGCATTTGGTGGCTCACTCCTGGTTTTAATTGATTGATGTTTCTGTTGTAGAAATCATGGCTGCACTCAGACCCAAGCAATGTGCTGCTGGCAGTGTCTGTACAGAGGCCAAGGCATGAATGGACCGCAGAGACGCCCTTTTAGTCCAGGCCTCGTTTCATTTTTCCTGGGTAGGAAACAGGCTCACAGGTGAAGAAACAGAAAACATCTGGCTGCTGCATCTCCCTTTGAGATTTATTCGGAGTTGGCAAATTTCAAATATACTCAGAGATTAAAATGCTTGCTAGTCTCTTCTCTGTCACCTCTTGGCAGGTCCCAGTGGTTCTGCCAATATGTCCTTTTCACATTTCTATTCAGGAAGTATCCACACACTGTACCACTTGAAAGGAGTTGTTTTTCATGCTGTTTCTCAGAGTTGGACCCAAGAGCTGGGCTTGAAACTTGGTTCTCTGGTCAGTCTGGGAATAACGAGCAGGATATTTAACCTGTTTGAACCTCAACTGGCTCATTTGTAAAATGGATCATTATGACAATTTCTACTTCAGAGAGTAGCTGAAGAATAACTTAAGACAATGCAAACAGATGATGGGTACATAGTAAGAGCTCAATCTATAGATGTCATAATGATAGTTATAGTAAGAGTAAGTTATGAACACAATTATATATAATAATTTATAACTAGTTCAATTTGGTGAAGGTTCAAAATATCCATTCCTTAATGGGAGTACTCAGAAGTTGAAATTTTTGTGTTGCACTCTAGATAGAGAATGAAACAGAATTAGTTATAAATTAAATCACACCTTGTTAGATTTTCTTAATGACTTATGGAAAATTTTGAAGTTCAACAAATTTAAATTTCATTGTGATTGTGCATTGACTTAGCACCCATCTGTCTTGTTAGTTTTTATGTGACTTAATGTATAATGGAATGGAAAGTTTTATTCTATTTTCCAAAAAGAGCCAACCATGCACTGGAAGAGCCATTGACATGAGTGGCTGGGCTAGTCAAGACTGAGCACATTGATGACAGAACCATGATTATCTACACTTTCACGCACTGAAGACTTTCCGTGTTGAATCAACCAGATTCCTAGGAGTCTTGATCTGAGACCAGCACTGGGAAGGGATGGAAGTTGTCCAGGTATGGAGACAAGTGAGAATTATTTGTGCGAGTGTTAGAATAACATAGTAATTATTATTTATTCTGAATAAGAGAGGGCAAACTGAAGTCAGAAGAGTGGAATAGGACAGTCAGCCTTGATTTAAGTATGTGGTGTCTTTCTTGTAGAGCTCCACCAGAATATTTCTACTAACTTCAATAAAACACAATACTTATCTTTCCAAATCTGGTCCATTTAGAATCAATGTTGGTCTCTTTCTATTTTCTTGGATAGGCTGATGTTTTCATGTCTTGATCTTACCATTTTCTTTCTCTTTCTATTTTTCCCACTCTCTCTATTTCTCTCTCTTATGTATCTCCAAAAACATATGCACACTACACAGTAGTTAGTATTTTTGGTTTTTAATGAAATACTAAGTGAAAACACAGGAAGCAGACTTTGCATATTGCATATAACAAAGCAGTTGCATTAGCAAGTGTAAGGGCAGCCTCTATAGTGGCTAGCTACACCTGAGTTAAACACATTCAACTCCACATTAAGTTTTATAAAATACTGTGTCAGAGCAAAAACCTAATGCATTCCACTGACACATTATCTGGCTTATTTCCTACTTTATTTTCTCCATATTTACCCTGAAGAATATCTACAATTTATTTTTATTTTTTTTCTACTGATGATGGACTGAAATATTTAAAGAGCATATCTTTTTTCTGGGGGGGGGAGGGTTACTGGGGACTGAACTCAGGCCCTTGTGCTTCCAGATTAGGCGTGGTACCATCTGAGTTAAATCCCAGCCCTAGGAACATATCTTTTTTGAGCTCACTAAATAACTAATTTTTTAGGTTGTGTCATTCATATATTTTCTTCTGGATGAAAATTTATCAAATTCTTTACATAACCAAAGAATGACAATGAGTTGTATTTCAATATTTACACAATTAATTTCATATCTTTTGTTAGTTCCATGACATTTTTAGGTCTGCCAATGTTTCTCTTGGAAGTTGCAGATGAGTGGTGCTCCACACTCTGTGCATTCACACCAATCTTATTTGCTACTTCACCGACAACTTCAAAAGAGCACATTTTAGCTGAACCACACATAGATCCTTTAGCCTGAGTGTGAGTTTTTGGTGCTACTAGTGTTTGTCATGGTAACTGCCACGGCATTCAGAATTCTCTACCTTAGTCGTTCTATGTATACAGGAGTAGCCCCCCATCTTCTTTCTCTACCATTAAAACAAGGAGAGTACAGTAAGTTCTTGACTGTGAACACTCAGTTGGAAACTTTAATAGCTAAAACTGGACCTCTCATTATGAACATTCATAAATGCAAATAAATTACAGAAGAAGCTCACTTGTCTGCCAGACAGTATTATGGTTGTGATGCTGCATACTTGAAGTCTAGTGCTATATGAACTTCACCTTCAGCATTGTCTTCCTCCTGTCTTTTACCTCTTTGTTTCTGCTGCTGTGTGATGTGTGTCTGGAGTGTGGTGTTTGCTTGGTGTATATATTCAATAGCCTTCCACTGGCCTATAACAGGTATTTACTCCAGGGACTGTCTTAACTCCTGAGATCCTGTAAAAAGCAGGCATTTGCTCTGCACCCTTAACCCCAAATACTCAGATCAGGAGATAGAAAGACTGCAAACCAAAGGTCAACTTAGGCAAATTTTTTCAGATGCTCAAAATAAAATAAAATGATGTCTCAAAATAAAATGTTAAAAATGGATTGGGATATCATTCAGTTTTTCCCAGAATTCATCCATAGGAGAGAAGGACAGAGAGACACCAGAAAGATCCTCCAGACACATCTGTGATTCTTGTGCTCCAATTTTCCTGCCTTGCCCATGGCATTAACAGCATTATCTCTACTTCAGCTCTGAAAATGCAAAAACAGCAGCTTTCTGTCATCCTGAGACATGTGATGGATTCAGGGTAAGCAACAGCCACTTTGTCTCCAAAACACGATCAACTTGCAATAGCCTGATTGGTCCTTTCCTCTGACTTTAATTCTCATTGATTTTTTTTCTCTTGCTTTTACAAATACCTGAAAGGACTTCAGGTTGTTTTAAGATAAGGAGCATGATCTGGACACAAAGGTTTCTCTTTTTCTCCTTCTTTTTTTTTTTAATCTTTGATCTGTTTTCTAAGCCATAGCTGAACATCCTGGTTTACAATTAAGTACACTGGAAGGGAATGTCATTATTTTCTGCATTGAAAAATTAAACTACATGATAAACACAGACCCCTGCTGCCTGGGGTTAATGGAGGAACAAGTGTGTCTTTTCTATCCTTGTGCATAGCCCACTGCCTTGTGTCAGGTAAACTTTAATATGTTACAAGTCTTAGGCTGAAATAGGTGGAAATTGAAAAACAACCATTTTGCTACGCTATTAGAGAGGAATTGGCAGGGTATCCCATGTAACTTCCCTCCTGACTCTAAGAGTTTGAATGAATAATATATTCTGATAATCATGTAAATTACTGAGTATCTGGAGCTGTTTTTTTGTTTTGTTTTGTTTTGTTTTGTTTTGTTTTGTTTTGTTTTGTAGTTCAGGCTGGCCCTGAGCTCACGGTGTAGCTCAGGCAAGCCTCTAACTCAGCAGTCCTCCTATCTCTGCCTCCCAAGTGCTGGGATGACAGGTGTGAGCCACCATGCCTAGCACTGTGGTATGTGGTATTGATGGCTGGTGGGCATGAGTCACCATGCCCAACATTGTATGTGGTTACCGGGATCAAACCCAGAACCTTGCGCTTGCAAGGCAGGCGCCGGAACCACTGAGCTAAATCTCTGGCCCAGGAGCTAGGTTTTTTTTTTTTTAAAGTTTCAGTATTCATAAAATCTCATTTAAACTGGCTAAAATATAAAAATAAATATATAGATGTTACAATGAATATCCAAGTGGGAAGTATAGCATTAAATCAATGAGGACAAAAAGCTCCCAGAAATATCCTTGAGAAACAATATTTGTTTTCCCATCATTTAAATAGTTTTCTCTCAATGACTGCAAGATGATTACCAGAAGCTTACTATGTCTACACATTTATAGAAGGGATAAATCCTAAGAAAATTGCTAAGATTTATTCTATGATCTGCTTCGATTATGCACACGACCTGGACCCAATCACCATAACGCAGATAATGGGACACATAAGATCCTTTAGGCTCAGTTCACCTGCATCGACCTCAGATGAGGAAAAAATGAGGAATAAAATATTAGGAAGTGGAAAACTTAGGCACAGATAAATTTGAATGTTTGCTTGAAAAATAAACTATGGAGCTCCAGGCAGCACAGGGCTGGGGTCTCCCATTAACTCTAGGGCTAGAGAGGAATCATGGAATCTCTCCAAGAGAAGAGCAACTTTAAAGCTGTCAGGAACTCTTCTAGAAGTCAGAGATTAGAGGACGTGAAATAAGATGAGAAATAAGAAACTAGGAAAGAAATAATATGGACTGGAGAGGACTTTTTCTTTTTATTCTCTCACAGAATATCTGAAACTAGCAGTATTCACTGTAGTATTTGCTATGCTTTGAGGTACTAAGGGCTATAGAGATAAACCCCAAATGATGCTGTCTTACATTGTAAATTACAAAGTAATGTACCCCAGTAGGAAGAATTAGGAAAACGTTCTTCACGTCTACGGCCATACCACCCTCAACACGCTGATCTCATCTGATCTCAGAAGAAGATGTTCCTCAGGTGTGCCAAGGAAATTCAAGAAAAAGTTTCAGTGAGAGGATGAGAGGAGATGTGAAAAATCAATACTTAAGAAAAATGACATTTCTGAGGCCTTGAGAGGATCTGTACATTCAGGAATAAGCAGTCAAGATGGGAAAAACAGAAAACAGCTTGTAGTTAATCATGTAATTAGGAGAATTAGTAGGTTACCACATACTGAGGGATAAGAAAAGTATTCTAGACAAAAGGAAAAAAAAACAAAACTCAGACGAGAGAACTTAATACTCTTCCAGAAAACTGCATGGAGTTGCTACTCTCTTTCACGAATCTAAGAAGAAGGTGGGTTCACTGAGACAAATTTGATAGGTGACCTTGGAAAGACCATCAAGGTCTGGGGTAAAAGCTATTTCTTATACAACATGGGCAGGAAAGTTCTCAAAACCCACAGTAACAGCATCAGAGCTATGAGCATGACTAAGCTACAGGCAGAATCTACTAGTTTAGAGAAGGAGACAAATCTTCCAAGTAAAAACTAGAAAAGAAACAATGAGGAGCTGGAAGGTGTCTGCTTCAGAGCTCCCACTCTATATTGATAACAATTTGATAAAGTGTTGGAGAAGTAAAGACAGATAAATAAGAGCTAGAACCAGAATGGCTAGTGATGATGGAGGGGAGATGCGAGTTTAACCAATTAGAAAGCGAGCTAGTCATGAGGAAATGTTTTGAAGAAAGGTCTTTGCACAGTTTGGACCAAGGTCAGCAGTTTTTGGCCTTGGCATCTTAGAAAACACTCAGTGAATCTTACAAGAAATTATTAGTCTGAGATTGGTCCCCAGGTAAATGTGTTTCTAAAGTAGGTGACTCAGGTAAACCAAGGATACAGCAAGGATGAACTCATGTTATATACTAGTACAAATTCCCCAATGTCGAGTGTGAATATGAGCTGTATATAAAATATACCATCAAAGAATTTAATTTAAAAAATCACTGCATAATATCATTGACCTCAGGCCAAGTGTAAGTTTGCTATAACCGTGCATAAGGCACCAAATTTTCCTTTCCTTGTTGCACAAAAGAAATAAGTACAAGAAAAGTGCACGAAGGTGATGGGACAGGGGTGCCTGCGCATGACTCCACCACTGAGAACAAAGAAAAACTATTTTGAGGAAAGTGATTGAGGAAGAACTCTGAAAGTGAGTAAGGACGTGGCTGGAATCCTAACCAGAGCACATTGTCAAAACAGCTGGCTAGAGAAGAGAACAAACCAAATTTCAACTTCATCCTGAGATTCATGGTCAGAGACACTTCGTGCTGTCAAGAAAATGCAAGTGGGAAAATGCCAGCCCACTGGCATAGCAGCCCTGGAAGTCCTAGCTGTAGAATTCCATTGTCCTCTAAGGTTTTAACAAGCAAAATGACTGGTCTAAAAGCCAATATCTGCTCCAGAGAAGAAACTCACTTCTGGCTTCCTCAGACCCCAGAGTGCAACCTGGTACAACAGCCATTGGCAAGGTACCCTCTGCCTTAGGGCACCAGCTGAACCAGTGATGCCAGCAGAAATTTTGAGCCAATGTGAAACTAACTCGTAGAGAAGAAGATGGTTCCCTCAGTGGGAGGGAGAAGCAGCTGCCATAAATACAAGATTGACTGTCATTGTACTTTCCCTGTAGGAAGGAGGAAACATATAAAATAAGGAGTCCACCTAGATGCAGACAGAGAAAAGTAAATACCACATGTTCTCACTCCTTTGTCAGAATTAGTAAGTGAATCTCAGAGTAGAAAGGAATGGAATAGTGGTCACCAGAGACTGGCATGATGGGAAAGGTATAGACTCTGGTATAGAATCTGATTCCAATAAGAAGTTCCTTTAAAGGGGCCAAACACAGAGTAGAGGTTTCTCCAAAACACTGTAGGGTGACAGCTAGTTCAAACAATCTATGACGTATTACAAAATGACTAGAACAGTACAAACATGTAAATGTGATTAATGTTTGAAGACATAGAAATGCCTACTATCATTTATTATAGATTGCATACATGTATTGAATCATCGTAACATACTCCATAAAAATGTAGAAATATTATCTTTCAATAAAATTGAAGTCAACCTACAGTGCAACAAAGAAATGTGCACAGACATAACCACATAAAACAACTTCTTGATGTTGTGGGGACATAAAACCAATTTTAGAATCAGTCACTCCTCAGTGAATCCGAATCCCTCTAATTAATACTTGTGTGATACTGGATAAAATATTCAACCTTTTCAAGTCCTCCAGCAGTATGAAAGAGCTTGCTGACATTATGCAACCCGGGATAAGTGGAGCTGGAAACTGAACTCAGGTCTGCTAACTAATACATCTGTGCTCAAACTTTCTGCAGACCAATAGAAAACAAATATTCCATCCCTAAACTGAACATTTAGGCCAGTTATTTTACGTTTGATTCCCAGTTTGCTTATTTGCACAACAATAATGTTTTGTTACATGGTCTCTTTCAGGAACAGCATAAAATCAGTATATATTTATTAACTTCTCAATATGCATTAAACATTAGTTCATTGGAAATGTATAACATTGCATAATTCTCACAATGACCTTTTAAATTGGTGCTATTATCATCCTGAGTTTAAACATAGGAAACAGAACGGTTAAGCAACTTGCCCAAAATTACATCTCAAAAGGTACAAGTTATGAAACCCACATGATCTTTATTCAAAATCTTCATGCATTCTAATTTTTAAAAAGATGCTTCCATTAACATACTTCAAGAGCTCAAGTCTGTTGGAACTAGGAAATGCTACTACTGGAACATACTTTGGAAATAAAATGGGACCATAAGCAATAAATGGCCAACACATGTAGGGTCCTCATGTAATATGAACCCAGTTCATTTAGCAAAGTACTCTGTTTCCTTGTCTTGAAAGCATGTTCTCAATTTTGTGACTTTAAGGGGTCATGGAATCAGAGTTTATATTCATATTTATTGGATATGTAAAGGATAATAAACCTGTCTCCTGGGCCCACACTTCATAGGGAAAGCTCATACGCAATAGTCATCTCATAAAAACATTATTAGAAAATAAAACAGAAAACATAAACCCAAGTGGGATTAATGGATGGGCAGAAAATCTGATAGAATCTGAATTAAGAGAATTTAGATTTAATGTTATTTAGTTTGCCTGCCTGGAACTAGGATTCCTCTGATGAAGTGCAGTGATCATAAATGAAGTTGATTTTCCAACTTTGTTTAAAAGGGACAAATAGAACACTTTATTAGGATGTTTTAAGCTTTTAAGTTCTAGAAACAGCAAATAGTATGAGACAGAAACACACCATCAATATACCCAAAGCTAGGGTAATCATCTTAATCTTACAAGAGTTGCTTTGGTTTTCTTTCAGCACTAGAGACAACATATTAGAGTTGTTTTTAAAAAAAAAAAAAACTTCTCTATTTACTCAGTCCAGGAGAACTTGGGTTATTAGTGAAACAAAAGATATCAAGTGCACTGTGATGAGCCACCACATGAAAGATAAAGTAAGGAATTCAACTTCAGAGTCTTCTAAAATCAAACTATTGTTTCCTAGCAAAATCCCCAGATCGAAATAGGAATAAACAAGGTTAGGTTTGGAAAGAATTCATAATGTGTGTTTGACTTTTCCCATTCACGTTACCTCCTAAACAAGAGGCATCTTCTCAGACTCTTACATTCTTTACCAACCCAAAAGAATTCTGCAGAGGCCTTAAGTGTGTAAGTCATTCCTTCTCTCTCTTTTCACTCTCTCTGTCTCTCACTATATATTTATATATGTACATAATGCGCACACGAATGATATCATTCTACTTAGAAAGCATGTGAAAATACATGAGATTACAATTTTATTTTATTGCCCGGTGGAAAAAATAAAGGAGTTTGTTGCACAATTATTTATCATTTAAATTTAAGATCTCAGGGCCCTTATCTTAGCCACATCTCAGGGTTATCGTGCCTTTGCTTAACAACTTCTGAGTAAACATTTCAGTATTTTATTAAGTGGAAGCAGTTCATAGGGAAATAATTGTGTTTGTTTGAGTACTTATAATAAGAAATTGAGGAGGAGAGAACTCCCAAGGTTTACATTATAATCTCTTAACAGGTATAAAACATTGTAGGTGATACCAACATACATTTAATTCATTGGGCCATACAAAATGTAAATCAGTAAGAGAAAATTTTATATACTTCCTTCGACTCCTTCCTGCTATCAGTGCTAGCCAAGTGCATCTCTACTGAGGAGACTTTATAGCATTTCTACTCTAATTAGACTCTATCAATTTCCTCCCACAGTGAAATGACCTTGAAGCACAGAAAGCTCTTTTGTTGCTAGTTTAAAAAATGCTTTCTTGTGAGATTTCAAGCTCTTCTTCATTTCTCAGACCTAATCATTTTACAGCAAGGACATTCTTAAGAATTCTCTTTGGAACAAATATACCATAAATAAACACGTCTAGTCTTCTCTTAAAATATTAGAAGTACTCAGAAAGTATTACATTTTCGGTTGGACTGTTGGAATTTTTTCAGAGGGAATCCGAAGGTAGTCGTTATTTGTCTGTTTTGATGTACCTAATCTAAATTTGCTTGAGACTCATAAGCACAAAAAGGAATCAGATACATTATAACTTGTCTCCTCAAAATGAAGTCTGCATGTAGAAACATGACTGAGACAGCTTCATCTTAAACAGTGAAGCCAAATACTAAAATCAGTTTATTACAGATTCTTTATGTTATATTAATCCCAGGAAGAGTACATTTTTTTCATTCAGGAAATAGCTCTGGACTTTATGGCTAGAGATACATAAATTTAAAATGTGAAGTTGTACATGCCATATGTCCAATTGTCTTCAAAGGAAATTCATGATAGATTGTTTTTTAAGGAAGAATATTGAAGAAAACACTCTAAATTATATTTTGTCTGTTAGTAATACAAAATATTTGTTTCCTTTTAAGGTAAATAATAAAACTAAAATATTAGACTAATCATATAAAGCATAAAGTAATTATTTATTGACTTGCATAGCAGTGGGTTGAAAAGCACACTTTACATGGATTTATGTGACAACATGTAGGTTTAACACTTCTTTCAAAAAGGAACATTTCATTCCCCATCCTTCAAGACAGGACAATGACATCTTGTTTCCACATGGAATACGTGCTGAGAACCTACCAGCCCATTCTTGCCTTTGTTGGAACAAATCACTGAGAAAGAGTTCTTAGTATGATTTGCAGTTGGTCCTTGAATTTTGGGGCAACATAAAGGAACAGAATTGGTGTCTATTTAATTTATTCCTAAAAGCAAGAAAAGCACTGCAATAATTCATGCAAGCAAGACATCAAAAGACTATAAGTCATGTACAGATACAAATTCTCAGTGATGAATGTGATCATAATATACCTAATATGTACACCCAATAAACTGAATGAATGGGAAAAAAGACTATGTACCTGAGAATAATACTATATCCTAAAATTTGGAATCTATAGAAGGAATATCTCAGGGATTCTTAATTTAATTTTAATTCAGTGATTAATTTAATTTTGGTGATTCCATAAAATTTAGGTGAGGGACAAGATCCAAGCTCTATTCTGGCGCACTACAGGCCAAGTTCTATTAGTACAGATAGAGGCAGTGCCATTTTTGAGGCTGCAGGGAGACTTTTTTAGGATGATTTATTTAGTGTAGAAGGCGGGAGAACACTGACAGAGACAAGACACACACACACACACAGACACACTCACTCCAGATTTGCACAGGCTATAATTTTATATGGAAAATGGAATAAGTAAGAGAGTAATGGTTCTTATTTACCTGTTTAGTCCCCCATGTTAACTGCCAATAATCCTAGTTTTCATGTTTAGGGACAATTCAACAGGATTCTCGATACTTCTATGCAGTACTTCATGTAAAAGAAAGTAAGCAGATTGTTTTATTATCTTTTAGGATCACAAAATGAGAATTCCTGGGACTCTCAGACATGATTTATCTTCACTTTTCCTCGTCTTTTGTGAAAAAGGTTTGAGTTATGTCATTAATGATTATTTTAAACAGTATTGCTACATTTCTATGTTCAAATAATTTCATTAAATGATAGATCAAATCACATTAGTATTTTTATATTATGGATTAAACTTATGTTTTATTTTTTTAACATAAATTGGAATTGTCCCAGGCAGCCCTTATTAAATTCTAGGGAATGATCAAAGAAGCTACCACATAAACAAATATCTAGGACTCTGGGAAGCTGAAGTAGGAGAATCACAAGCCAAGGATACTCTGGAAAATTTAATGAGACCGTGTCTCAAAATTAAAAAAAAAAAACATGAAAAAGGACTGGGTATGTAGCTTAGTAAGAAGGCTGCGATTTAATCCTCACTAACACACACACACACACACACACACACACACACACCACTAAGTCACCACTAGGTTACTTGAGGATTGGGTTAAAATGATCATTCTGATTCTCTAGCTGGGGTTAGAACCAGAGTGTGATTTATGACAAGTGGGTAGGTTACATTAAGGCAATCAACCTGCCAGCTATGTTCAGAGCTTCAAGGCTCAGAATGGTATGATGAAAATGGTTGTTTTTCGCTATCTCTCCCAAATTAAATTGATTGCAAACATCCTTGTTAACACATGGGGAACCTTCAGTTTCTCTAGTATAGTATCTTGGAGGTACTTATAAATCTGATATCCTAGTTAAAGCAGCTATTTAGATAATGCCTTTTCCAGTGTTTCCAGTGAATTGTATGTTTTAGTCTAATTCTGCTGAATACATTTTAATTCCAAATTAGCAGAATCAATTAAGTGAGTTGTTTTATATAATTTTGTGGGGATAGGACAGTGATATATAAAACCAGGTTAAAGTGTGAAAATGGATAATTATTTTTGTCAACTAGGAAAGAGTTAAGTTCTGTGGAGGGCTCTTCCTTTTCTCCAATGGAAAATAAATAACTAGCATTTCTCAGGGCAGAAACTAAACTCTTAACAAGGGGAAAGAAAGGACACCTTCCTCCTTTCTCATCTGTGTAGACATTCTGATTGATCTCTGGAGACTTGGCTTCACCTGGGCAAATCTAATTGGCCTCTCTTGGAAATTCTTTCCTCTGGAGCTGAAAGGAAGTCAGATGTTACAGTAAGAGGTGAAATAAAATATTTTAAAAAGAAAAAAATAATGGAAAAGAATGATTATGATTGTCATTTTATTTAGGGGCTGTGTTCTGCTGCTTGTATATCGCCTATGAGTACAGAAACAAAAACACAAAAATACCACAGAGGTCAGCTTAATTTTTTCAAATACATGTAATTAAGAAAGGGGTAAGGGATAATATATTTTGCCTTAAGAGATGGGTACATTAAAAGAGAAAAAAACCTTGAGAGTCTTTTTTAAGTAATTATTTGGCTCTTTACTGCTGAGTAGATTAGAATGAAAATCCTTAGGTTCTAAATTGAAATCACTGCATATCATTATTGACTTTGCTCTTAAAAAAGGTGAAAAATGAACTCGAGAGATGATCAAAGTTGTCATGTTTGGAATATGAGCTGAGTATGCTCAGTGAGTACTTGACTGATCCAAATACCTGCATTAACTCTTGAAAAATTTACTGTCTAAAGCAATAGTTTTCACAATCACTTGGGGAACTTCTTAAAAATGGTCTTATTGGTACATTTAATGTATACATCATGATCACATTCAACGTTGAACATTTGTACCTGTACACGATGTATCTTAATTCTCATTCTGTCGCATCCCCTACCCTCCCTACAACCCCAACTCCGTGGACATAAACTTTGTTTCCTTTATCCTACTATCGAGTTTTTTCTTTCCCTTCTTTACTCACTCCATCGCCCTTTTCCTTTTAAACATTTTCTTCCTATTTCACAATACCTATCATACGCTTTAGAACTTTTAAAAAGCTTCCTGCTCAGTCCTCGCCAAAGGATTTTTAAATCAAACCCTCTGAGTATGGACCTCCAGCCTTGGTGTTTTTTTGTTTCTTACCTGTGCTGCTGGGGGTTGAACCTACAGCATCCCATATGCTACGCAAGCGCTCTAGCACTGTCCCACTGAGCTACACTCACCCCCATTTTTTCCCTGGACTTTTATTTTCAGACAAAGTCTTGCTAAATTTCCCAGGCTGGTCTTGGACCTGCAGTTCTCCTTTCTCAGTAATCCAGGAATATGCCTGCAGGCCAGCCAGCTTCAGGGCTTTCTAAAGCTGTACAGGGGACTTCAATGCGAAGTCAAGAAGAAGCACTGGTAAAATGGAGATAATTCACACTAATAGTTCACATACGTGAAAATGGTGTTAAGTTTACATATTTAATTCCCAAATCTGTTAAATATTTATTATCATCATAGCTTCTCAGCCTTTTGGCCAAGATCAAGTGTATTATCATCTCCATTGTGGAAGTTGAAAAACAAGGTTATAAAAAGTTTATCAACTTATCCAAATTTATACATTCAGTGAGCTGGGGAAGAAACTTAGGTCTTGTCTCTAGTATTATATGTATTCACACTCTCCACAGTTCACAGGGACATGAATTTCCAACAATAATTTAAACGATGTCATAGAATAATCATCTCAATCTCCCGTGGTGTTTCTCTAATTAGCCGTGGTTCCCGAGTCTGTACATTTCAACTATTAAAATTGTGCATTTCGGTCACGATTCCATGAAGTCTCAGTTTTTCCTGAAATGCTGTATATCTTACAAAAAACCTTCAAGTGCCACTGTACAATTTATCAATACCCAGAAATTCTGGATTAAGTCTTCTCAGGAGTTATTTCAATACTGTAATAGTTGCAATTAGTTCACGTTCCTGTTGTCTTTTCCATCCTCCCCACCTCTACTCTTTAAACTCCTTTAGACTTTATTTTTTAAATTTTTTAGACTTTACTTTTAAAGGGGGGATTAAGATAAAAGTTTATTGTGTAATATTAACAGATATGTTTAGCCCAATAAAGAAATGAGCAGGACTCTGGGGATTCCAGTGAAACAAGCAAACTTGCACGGCCAATTCTAACTGTTCACCTCGAGAGTGAGAAGGACCAGTGAATGGAAGCTTGTCTTCTTTATTCTGAAATATTATGAAAGATCTACTTCTGGTGCAACTTATATGATTAAAGAGAAATTACACTATATTATCAGGATGTGAAAGTGTAAACAGTGTTTTCTAAAAACCCGAGCAGTAATAGCTTTTAACTGTGTACCATATTGTTGTTCTCCAATGTTCTGTGAGGATTTTAAACTATAGTTTTTAAGTAAATTCGATCTTTAAGGTTAACTGACCTCTATTATAAAACTCACATTAAAAATGTGCCACTCAACTACTTAAGCACTTTTAAAAACAGTATTCCAGATAGGAAGATATTTACTATCAACAGTTACTTCTGTTTTTCAGTGCTAGCATTACCTCTCGGCTGAGGGCTGCAGCAGTAGCCAACATGGCAGCTAATTGCCTGTCTTAATTTATGCACCTGTTTATTCACCAACTGCATTGCATTGTGGGGGGATAAATAGGGCGGTTATCAGAAACATGCCAGCAGCAACTCTTCCTGCTGGCTTGCTGTGCAGTTCTCCTTTCCTGAGGTTGCTACTTTCACTGCCCACCTGGATTCCAGCCGTAGTGTTTACCAGGCATTAACTTAACGTTCTGCCCTTGCCATGATTAAGCACTGGAGAGAAACTTCAGTTGTGGGAAGTAATGGTCTACACGTGAACAAAGTTATTTAAAACTACTTCAAGTCTCAGACATGTTAGGATTTGAGATATATTGACTCTGGGAATATAGATCCTCAGCTTTGTTAGTTCACTTGTTTTGTTTTAATAAAATACCTGAGATAATTTACAAAGAGGAAGGATTTACTTAAGCTCCCCGATTCAGAGGTTCCGCTCCATGGTTACTCGATTCTGTCGCTTTCTTGCCTGTGGTGGGCAGACGGTGAGTGTGTGCAGACCAAGTCCGCACAATACAGTAGCTAAGATCCAAGGTAAGGGTGGGTAGGAAGGTGTCGTAAAATGGAACTTGAGAAGCTTGGTATTTTCCCCAAACTTCTGCAGGGCTAAGGCATAAAATGCCATCCCCACGTCTCCTCAGCCCAGATGCACTGACAGAGTATACAGATGCTGGCATCAGGAAGTCAAAAGTCACTTTCACTTCCACGGGAAGTGGGGGGACGTCCAAGTCCAAACAGGGATGCAACAAGCTTGAGCAAACCCCCCCTGCATCTCCCCTTTACATCGTTCCTTGCTATAAAAGGCACTAACATGGGTATATGGTGATTTAAATAGCAAGGGCCTTCCACTTCCTCAAAGCTGTATTTGAAAAATCCCTTTTATGTTTTACCCCCCAAAAGGAAAAGCCCTCCAAATTATAATCACTTATCCCATGGTGCATGCCACACTTCTGCATATCCTAGGGGTGAGGCAGGATAGCGCAATGAAAACTCAACTGTAAAAATCTTCAGTTTCTCACTGAAAAAAAATCATACACTTTCTACTCTAGGATCTCTTACATGTCCCTAAACTTTTTTAAAAAAGTGTTTGCTTTGTTTCGTGTTTTTTTCTTTTTTTTTTTTTTCTGTTGATAGCTAGTGTGTTGTCACCAGTTCTTCTTTAAAATGGTCACCCCCATCCACTCACTCATCTAGTCTCAATGTCAACAGTTATGTCCTGAGAACACAGTGTCAGCAGTAGGAACAGGGCCAAGGAAGCGTCCTGGCATCACATGGGCTACACAGCCCTGTGACTGAGACATGCACTGGTCATGATGAAGAGCACACTGGACTCTGGAGCCTGACAAAGGAAAGCTCGCCGAGAATTCAGGCAACATGTTTTCCAGAGAATAACCACCGGGTCTTAGATCAGGAAGCTGAATTAGGGGAAGAAGGTGGGACTATCACGGAGTCAAAATCGTACCTGATTTCAACATGAGAAAGATTATAGTACTCAATTTGGTCACGCTTGACACTTAGGATGTGAGAGGCTGAACCAAAAAAAATAAGGGTTGGTCTTAATCTCAAGAGACAGTTTATTTGAAGTCTTTGGGAAGGATACCAGATGATTTAATTTTAATTTAAGGATCAACACTACAGTATTTTCAAATCTTGTGATACAATTTCTGGGCTTTAATAACTAAAAGATAGCATAGTGAACTATGTCACCAAGTCATTGGTGCAGTGGCATTGCAACCCTGCTGTGGGACAGGGACTATGCTTAAAGTTGGTGAATATAATTGGTTTCAAAAAAGTCTTCCTTGACCTTGGGCTGTTGCAATGCAGCTTGCTCCCGGGCCTAGTTAGAATCGAAGAAAAATGAAGTCTTCCCAGCATCTTGGTGCTGATTGCCCCAGCTGGCTGGCAATAGCCAATTTTGCTATTCTGTGTTGTGCAGATCAATGGGAGCTAGGGGGTCAGAGTACAGTGAAGGACAAATATTATTCCCCGCTGCCCTTTTCAGTCAAAGTAAAATTTCCAGTGCTGAAGAGCAGCTAAATTCCTCCTTTTGTGTTTGATTATGGATAGCAGTGGCCAACACTGTGAAATCAAGCCAGAGGGAAACCTGCAGACCCACCAGTGGAGTCACAAAACACAACGGGTGCAAAATCCATGGCAAAATTATAGACTAAAAATCTTTACATTTCACCCAGTAGGGAAGTGTTCCAAAGTGTTCCTCTGAAGTGTTCTGTCTCTTACTACCTTTTGTTCTGACTTTGGACATTCATCTTTGGTAGAAGGAACCCTGCTACCTCCAGCATTTTCCTAGCTCCTTTCCTGGGTTACTTGGAGATATTCTCACTGGACACACACCAAATCCACAGAAATACTGATTTCTATTGTGATCATAATATGCACAGTAAAAAAATTTCCATATATACTTAGTCATATCAGAGCCTTGAATTTCAATGAAATTTCCAGACTTTA
>PVIC010008216.1:32012-48888 GCA_004025085.1 Thryonomys swinderianus
CCTGGTATTGTTATGTGTGGTACTGATCACTGGTGGGCATGAGACACCACGCTTGGTATTATTGTATGTGGTTACCAGGGACTGAACCAGGGACCTTGGGCTTACTAGGCAGGTGCCACAACCACTGAGGTAAATCTCTGGCCCATGTGTGCACTTTTAATATAATCATTTTTCAAACTGCACAGTGCTAGTTCTCATTCTAAAAGTCCTGGAGACAGTGGGACAGTTTCCTAAATTGAAAGGAAAATATATTTCATCTTAACATAAAACAGAGACTGCTATCTTTATACACGGAATATATACATTGCTCTTCAAAAACAAATTACCAGCAATTTGTATTGTTTAAGGTACTGAGATAGTGGGTGAAAGAAAACTAAACTGAATCTTACTATTAATATTCTGTGGGAACTGTATTGCTATATCATGATCACTTTTATTTTCTATATAGTATGTACATTATAATTTTTAAATAGTACTTTTAGTAATGATAACAAAGATTATAATAATAATTCATGTTGAGTTCTGCAAATTATTTAACTATAGTGTATTAATAGCTAAGATAATTCAATCTTAGTTTCTACAGAAATGGAAAACACGGTTGTATTAAAAATAATTCATAGAACATTTGCATATCTATCATAAAACAGAATATTCAGCTTTTCAAAATTATACCTAGAAATATCAGATATTTGTCTTTCTAAATTGAGCTTGCTTATTGTTTGCTTTGTTATACTGTTTTAATAAAGATGTTTATTAAGAGAGTCTCTTCATATTGCTTACTCATGACCAAATTTTTCCTAAAATCTACAAATACTAAATTGGATAGGTCATTGTATCCTTATACTTTTCTGCTAAGTATTTTGTCTAACCTGGTGACTTTATATAGAGTAAACTATAGCTATTAAGTGTAAATGTCAATGAGTTTTGAATCTGAGATCAATATACGATATAAATATTTGTATAACTCCACATTTATTTTTTATTAGTCAATCCTGCCACTTAGAAAAGTAAATCTATCAATTTAATTCAGTCACTATAGATGAGTTTAGTCTGTTCTTGATGTTTGTATACATTTAGCCACATTACATAGTTGAGAATTTTTTTTTCTTTTTTTGGAGACAGGGTCTCATTATTCTTCAGTTTTCCTAATGAAGACTATTATGAACAAAGATTTCATTTTGGTGAAGTCTGATTTCGTTTAAAGATTTTTAAAATAATTTGTACCTCTACTAAAATTAACATGTTTCTCCTAGAAGCTTTATAATTGAACTTTCATGTATAAGTTTATTGATCTAAATTTGATTTTTCTACTTAGTATGAGGTAAGATTCACAATCTGTAATCACCAATTAATGTTCTGTGGCATCAACTACTGAAAACCTTTCCATGCAATTACATTGATACTTACGTCAAAATTAATGTATTATTTGTGTCTCTTTCAGTATTTTGTATTATGTATCTTTCAAGATTTTTATATCCTGGTATGAATAACATTTCAGCTAATTCTTGTAGATCAAAGTGAGTTATGAAAACAGTTAAAGTCTTTCACATTTATGGGGCATCTTCAAGACTGGCTTAGTGTAGGGCCTTTGGCTCTTTATATAATTATTGCAATAAACTTGTTCAGTGCTATTTACAAAAAAAATCCTTTGGTATTTTTTTTATTGAGTTACATTGCTTCTGTAAATTTAACCCAGGAGGAATTGATACTTTTAAATTGAATTTTCTAACACATGTCCAGGTCAATTCTGTATTTGTTTTATTTTTCTATGAATAACACTTGCAGTTTTCTACCAAATCTTCTTGTATATATTTCATGTATTTATTCCCATTATTTGGTTTATTTTGATGTTATTGTAAATAGTATTTCTTAAATTGTTTTGCAAATATTTGTTTATTGCATGTTTGTGTATTACAGTGACTTTGTATTCTGTGCCCACATCAAACTCAGCTTTTAGTTCTATTAGTTTCTTTATAAATTCTTTTAGGTTTTTAAGTGTAAGCAACTTTTTCTATTGTTTTCACATATTCATTTTTCTTTTCTATTAACCATAACATAGAGTATAATACTGAATGTTGAATGAGAAAAAGTACATAGGAAAACATCTTTGTCTTACGCTTATTTTTCTTAAGGAAAGCACTTAATTCTTTTATTTTTTTATACAGCATCTCGCTTTGTAGTTCAGGCTGGCCTTGCGCTCACTATGTAGCCAAGGCAAACCTCGAACTCAGCAATCCTCCTGCCTCTGTCTCCCAAATGCTGGGATTGCAGGTGTAAACCACCACACCCTCCAGCATTTAATTCTTGAAACCTCATATTTGATAAAATTTATGCACTAAAATATATTTTAAAAATAAGAGTATCTTTAGGATATTTGTGGATGTGCTACATCTTTGTTGTTTTCTGCTCAACTATTTTATTTAAATTGATGTCAAATTTTGTCAACATCTATTAAAATAAAATGATTTTTCTTTTTACTGTATTAATAGAGTGGTCTAATTTTTGTGTATTTATCCAACCATACTTCTTGAATAATCAAACCATGTATGCTTCACTTGGTTATAATGAATATATTTTATAGAATTGAAAGTTCTTTTTTTTTTTAATTTTTTTTGAGACAGGGTCTCGCTTTGTAGTTCAGGATGGCTCTGAGCTCACTATGTAGCCCAGGCAAGCCTTGAACTCAGCAATCCTCCTGTCTCTACCTCCTGAGTGCTGAGATTACAGGCATGAGCCACCACGCCCGGGACTGTGGTATGCGGTATTGATTGTTGGTGGGCGTGAGTCTCCACACCCAGAATTGTATGTGGTTACCAGGGATCGAACTCAGGACCTTGCATTTGGGAGGCAGGCGCCGGAACCACTGAGCTAACCCTCTGGCCTGAAAGTTCTTATTTTTTAAGTATTATTCTTCTTTTATTTTTGGAGACAGGGTCTCGCTTTGTAGTTCAGGCTGGCCCCGAGATCACTAGGTAGCCCAGGCAAGCGTTGAACTCAGCAATCCTCCTGCCTCTGCCTCCTGAGTGGTGGGATTACAGATGTGAGCCACCACACCCGGCAAGGATTCTTCTTTTTGTTCACGAATAATATTAGTTTACAGTTTTATTCTTTCAATTTATTTACAAGTATATAAACATGTTTTATTATACATTAAATTTAAATTCATATTAGTTACTGCATAAATTTTGATTATATATAAATATGTTATATATCTATTATCTCGTATAATAATTTTATCCAAAGACCTGTGAACATTTCAAATATCTTGTATTCTTTGTATAAAATTACAACTTTTCCTATGTGTTCTTTAAATGTTTGAGAGAATTTAACAATGTAACTGTTTTGGTTTGTAGTAGAAGCCCTTCCCCAATTCTCATGCACTGATAGATGAGGCTTTTTGGAGATGGCTGGATCTAAGATGTGTAAAAATGGATTAAAGGTGTGTGGTCACTAAATTAGTCTACTGATCAGGTTAGGATAGTTCTGGGTATGAGCAAAGGGAAGGCCAACCCAGAGTGGTGGCTTCAATCAGCAAGCTTGGAGCATGAATGGAGGAAAAGGGAAAGAGTGGCTTGCTGCTTCACAGTTTTCTTGCTTCCTGCCAGCCATGCCATGGACTGTTTTCCTCTGTCATAGTCTATGTCATGCCTTGGAGCCAGCCAACTATGGATAGAAACTTTTACAAACTATAGATAAAACAGAATTTGTGGGCTTTAAATCATGTGTGTCAGATATTTTGTCCCAGAAGGAGAAAATAACCAAGACAGGATAGTATTCATGTAGGCTCTGTGTAGAAACATAAAAGAAAGATGAATCCCAGGAAGGATGAAAACCAATGCAGTTTAGACATTAGAATAAAGATCTTAGTTTCATAAAGTCATGGATTCTTGGAATTTAAAATAACTCTCCTTTCATATTTTACATTTTGGGGTTACTTTGCTGAAGTCCTAACTCTCAGGAAAAATGAGTGCAGTCCTCCAAGTCTAGGTCAAGTGCAGCTGTTTGAGCAAGAGAGGGTGAAGAAGTCAGAGAGTAAGACGGGCGTCCTGAAAGGAGCACGTGGAAACAGGGCTGCAGTTTCCCAAAGGAGATGAAGTGCTGTTGTGAAGAGAATGGAAGTAATGAGAAAGAGACATACTCAGTAAGAAAAGCCGATTCTCCCTATAATCACCAATTTACCTGGAATTTTATGAAGCTTAGTTTAGGGTTGTGGGTTCTGATCATAGTATAAATATTCAATATGACTGGGATACATTTTTCCCTTTAGATCCATGATATAATGCTAATTAAATTACAGGCTTTCTCAAACAATTAGATGAAAGATAGTTGTTGTCTTAAAGAAGATACTTGGGAATCTATATTTATATCTGTCTGTCTGTTTTTCTACCTATTTATCTATCTCTCTACTATTGCCCTTATCAACCTGTATTTTTAAAGCTCAAAAGAACTTACAAGGATGTCAGTGTTTCATGTTATTGGAGTCAATCTTCCATTCATTTTTTAGTCATTGTTGCAAATATAATCTTGAAGGCAAGCACACCAAACACTAATCTAATTGATGGATCAGTTTTGAGTTGTCAAGGTGTTTTCCTTTCTTTCTTTGAGTTAACTTTCTGCATTTCTTATACTTTACTCAGTTATTTACTGAATTAAGAACCAAAAAATTTAGGTTATTTCTGTAATATTGTCTCTTCCTCATCACTTTGTAGTACATTGAGTAATAAAAATAAAATTTATCAAATACCATTAATATTATAGACTAAACACTAACTGATTTTATGCATATCTGAATTAATTCTCACAGTAACCCTATGCCGAGGGAGTCCCATTACAAGGCGGCTACCTCTGCAATGTCCTTTCTTCCTCTCAAGAGCATCTCCTAGAGCCTCGTTCATTCATTCCCTTCCCCAGAATAATTCCTCCTTATTCTAACTTAAATTTATCTTTATTCTCACATACAATGAGTAACAATTTTGTTAGCTTTCTTCAGGGGTTATCCCGCGAGAACTGAGTGCTACTCTACCTTTTTTGTGGGAGGATTCCTTTTACCACCTATGCTCCAGCGTAGGCTTCCTGACAGAGTATCACTGGTTTTGAATCTCGTCCTGTTTTGCAGCACCGTCCTGGCAAGTGGAAAACAAGGGTCAAATGGCTCTTTGCAACTGACTGCACAAGTAGCATCAACTAGGGAAACAGTGCAGTGAACAGTATGGTGTGTGTGTGTGTGTGTGTGTGTGTGTGTGTGTGTTATTACAAAATTGGATCCAGGGTCTTTGAGCTGAGCTACATCCTGCCCCTCTTTTTTATATTCTGAGATGGGGTAGTCCTAAATTGAAATCTTTTTGCCTGAGTTAAGTAAAATTTTTTTAGTGTCACTTCGTTTGCCTTTTTGAAAAAGAAAACCACCTCTGAAATCCAACTTCTTTCATTTATCAGTGTTTAGATCAAAGTTTGAGGATTAGCACTTGATTGAAATAGATGGCTTACCACATAAACTAATACATCATGGACCTAACAGGGAGAGGAGGTTTGCCAAGTAGGAGTTCTTTTTTGAGCATAACTGGATATCCTTTCATTATTGCAACATATTTATGCCCTTAGAACACAATGCAAATACGAATCATACTTCATGCGGTGATTTGGACCAATATCACAGTCATGCTCCACTCCCATATGGTGTCTATCTCATATCCACTGTATTTAAAAGAAAAATCTTTTTCTTTGATATGTAGAACAGTGTTCTTCTCGGGCATTAATTTTCAAACTTTAAACTCTGAAGACAGTTGCGCAGTCAACAATAAGATACCTGGTAACTAAGATGCTGCTAGCCAGAAAGTCACCATGGAAACTAACTATGACAGCGATTATGAAGATGAACAACTTTGAGTTAATTGTTTCTCAGGGTTGTGGCATTTTGGTTCATTGATTCATATGCTGAGTTGTCTCTCTTAGGAAATACTGTCAGGGACACAGAAGCTTTCTCTAACGTTATTCATTACAGAACATATTTCAGAATAAGTTAGACCCAACTCAGAGCACTTCCTGAGGAATAAGTTATTCACATAAGAAAAGTCAACAAGCAAAATTTCCTAACTACCAAAAATCCATACTGAAAACATAATCATGCATATCTTGAAAGTTGATCATGGGAGAAGTCTTATCATTAGACTGCAGTGGTCTCTGCCATTAGGATATTATATGATAGAACTTCTATATGTAATGAATCATCAGTCCCAGTGCTCTTTCTGACTTTTATGATGTATTTAAGACTTAGTTATGAAAAATGTCAGCTGTAGGTTACATCTACAACAGAGTCTTGTGTTTATTTTATTTCCAAATTTTCTGAAATGTAATCAACAAGAACAATATAAAACAGTAGCTTACATTAAAAAATATAGTGAGATCCTTTTAAAACCTGAAAAGTTGTCAAACACAATGTATTTGATGAGTGATACAATGACAGTTGGAAGGGGTCTTAAAATGTACTTAGAGCAGCTAGAAATCTTCAGTTTTCCCTCCAGAAGTTAAATGTCTAAATTATCTTGAACAGATAGTTGCCTGTTCTCTAGGGTTGGGCACTTTAAGAACTTAATTTGATAATCTTTGCCAAGGTATTATCACCTTGACAATCTATAAATTCTTCTCTCTACTCAACAGAAACCCCTCTTGTAGATTTTTTTTTCTGAGTTAGATAACACATAACAGTGTTTGACAGTTATCTGTACCCTTCTCAGAAACAATACCTACATACTCAGCTTGCTGGGTATTGATAGTGCCTGATTGGGATTAAAGTCACTCTTTCATTTTAATACCATATAGAGGATATTGCTCAGTTTGTTGGGCTTTTACCCCAAGAAGAAATCTGAAATAAGGCCAGGGTTACATTTGTTAAATTGCAAATAAAAAACAACAGCTATTTTTACTCAGAATTTGGCAATATAGAAATCATTAAATTATCTCACAGGCATTATTTCATTAGCTCTATAACATCAACTCTATTAATTAGGCATGGAATGAAACTTTCATTTATATTTTCAGGATTATGTAAACTAAATGATTTATGTGGATTGAAATATTGGTAAATAAACCTTACTGAAAATATGAGCCACTAGATGTTTACCATCTCATTATTCTTTATATTTTACCACATGGTTTTCACCAGCATAATTTACTGAATTGAAAAATATGACCTTATTTTATATGTGAGAAAATTTCTATTGGTATTCTTATAGTGTGAATTTTCCAAAGACCATATAGCTGGTCAGTAGCAGGCCTAGGTCATGAATATGTCTCCATATTTAGGTTCATGAATTTTCCTGCTTTTAAAAATCTGTTGTTTTCTTATTATTTTTTTCTTGGTGTAAAGATACAAATATCACAAAATAACAAAATACTTTAATGTTTAGATTTAAAACAATTAGGCAATGAACTTTTACTTAAAATATTACTGTTTCATTTTCTCATTGCTCAGACAAAATACCCAATACACATATATTAAATGATAAATGGTTTATTTTGGCTCATAGTCTGGCGGGGTTTTAATCCATAGTTGGCTGTCTCCAAGGCAGGATGTTATGGTACAGGGACATGGCATAGGCGAGACAGTCCATGGCAAGGCAGGCAGGAAGCATCAAGCAGCAGCTTTCTTTTTTATTCATCTGGGAAAGAAGCTTTTTGGAAGTGCCAACAGTACCTAGGATGGAGCTTCCATTATACACATTGAGATCTATGCTAACCCATTTTAGTTACCACACTTTTTTAATCACGCTGCCTAATCCATCCTCACACATTCATGATCCAGTCACCTCCCCAAAATCTCCACATAGGAGCATAGGAGCCTTTGAGGTGACATCAAGGTCAAACCATACCAGTTACATAGGAAGTATTCAATAATTTTTCCTAGTATTATTATTTAATAATAAGTGGGAAATGTACAATACAGCAATCAAGCAGTTAAGCTGAGATAATTAAAATTTTAAAAAATACTGCATCTAGTATAAGTTCAGTAACTCTTTGCTAAAATTATCTACAAAAATGCAATTTGTGTTATTTAGTAAAAATTTAAAATTGACTTAAAAATCTAAAAGGCAGCAATAAAAGCAAGAAAATTCTACAAAATGGAATCTTTATTTTTAGTAATAATTAGAAGTACATATTTTCAAGTATATTACCATAAGGAAATTACAAAAATTATTATAGTGGGTTCTAGATACAAAGGTCTACTTCTGTGAAACATCTAATATTTCAGAATCAGAACTTTGATTTTTCTCTCAGTGAAAGTGAATAATTTATTCATTTCTATGAACATTATTATGTGATACTTATGAAATAGACTTCACAATTTTAACCCCAAACCTTTTAAATAGACTCAATCTGATGCCATAAGAAATACTTTTCCTTAGCACTGAAGAACTTCAGTGTAGCAAATCTTAAGCATTTCCAAAATTTCTACTGGCTTTCCAGTTGAAATGTCCAATTATTTCCTCTGGGTTTATTTCTAATACTAAAAAAATCTAAGTAGACTATACTGCATATCCATGCAACAATGTTTAAAATTTAAGGATTTTGGAGTTTTAATTTGGCTACTTATTTGATTCATAATAAAGTAATTAAAGTTAGTTTTCAGTTATGACTGACATTAGTTTCTTTCATTCATAGGTTATGTGAATTGGATGAGCTTATTCAACTGAAAACACTAAAAATTAAAGTTACCTCTAAATAGAGTTTTATAAATATAGAGCTCTATTATGAAGTTACTTGTAGTTTCTAAAGAAGCACATGTATGTTAATCAACTAATATTATGTCCCTTTGCTTTCTTTCTTTTCCTTTACTCATCATTTTCTTTGGGAAACTGTCACATACTTGTCAAGTCCAGAGTTGAATGCTTCCTGCTCCCATAATCCTTGTTAAAATGCCCAAGGCTGGAATGATTACGTTCTTAACTTGTATTCTCATCTCTGACTTAACAATCATGATGATGTTAATGTCCTTTCTTTTATCCAGTACTTTTTTCGTTTGAACATATCTCATATATTTTTCTTAAATACACCATCAGTATAAAGTCATAAAGTTACCATAGCCTTTCAGGAATCATTACAAATTCTACTGTGCTCACCTTTATGAACATACACATGAATTTTTTTACCTCCCTCTCCTCCAATAGACATTTTAGGGGAGGAAGGCCGGTACTTCCTTGCGATGATTATATACTCATGTCATAACAGTCATGCTCAGGTAGCCAATCATTCTCACACAAATTACCTGCCCTGTACCCATGCAGTGGACTCCCGCTGTCTGCACCAACACTTTCCAGCAGCTGGGTCCCTATGAGTCTCGCTGGGACTGCACAGATAAACCACAGTGCGTGGTTTGGACATGGCTCCCCCAACATTGTTCTCGTGTTGGGTGCACGTGTGGGAAAGAGTTAAAGTAGCTCCCATGCAGGACCTCTACTCTGTCAATAGAGAAAGTTCTTGCGAGCATAAGCCGGACCTCTGAACTGCCCCCTCCAGCTTCCCATCTGGGATGTGATCTTATCCTTTTGCACTTGCCCCTGTTGTGATACCTCTGCCAGGACCTCCCTGGAGTGAACTGATGCTGGCACCATGCCCTTGACTTTCTAGAACTGTGAGTCCAATACCTTTCATTGTCATATCTCTATGTTGCTATGACAGTTCATCTTACTGGCTTCTTGCTTACTTGTGATCTCATAAACTATGGCTTCTCGATTCCTTAGGCTAAAACTCATTAAACATAGGTGTCATCCCACTTCAGTAGGAAGGAGAGGATTGGTTTCTTATTCATTGTTTTTTTTTTTAACTACCCAAAAGTCTGTCCTTCTCCCTTGAGTTTCTCTACCTGTGTGATTACCTGACTTTTCACTAAGGCTATCATACCCTGAGAAGCCTGGTTCTCTTGAAATAGAAAAGAAAATGTCTATAATACAAATGGAAAAATTATGGGTCGTGTCTCAGAGGAAAATATCCCTTTTATTAGAAACAGATTAAGAGAAAATCAATCTTGCAAGATCATGAAATCTGGGAAAGGCTAAAGGTGATTCATTTAAGATTTATACTCAGGCTACTTCCTTAAAAGATTCAAAGTGGTAGCAGGCAAGGCGGAAATCATTTTCTTGTACTATGCTTCAGACTGGAATTAGGAGTTTGCATTCTAGCAAATGAAGTTAAGTTGATTATGGCAAATGAGCTATTGAAAATCAATACCATAAAACCATTCCATTAGTACCTGTACAATCACCGAGGGATTATAAGTAATATTTATATTCTCAAACATTGACATTTTCAGGAAATGAGATGCAGAACATTTGCATGGGCCACAGCCACCTGTGATTGCCTGGCTTTGATGATTAAAGTGTGTTACTAATGAGGCCAAGGTCATGGGGTTAGCTCTCCACACAGCCCAATTATATCTGCTCTGTTCTGGAACTCTGAATGGAATCCGGTTCCTATAGTTGCTATAATGTGCAGCGGTCACAGAAGCTAAAACAGCAATATTGAATTTTGACATGTACGTTTCCACAGATGGAGAAGCATTTCAAAGGGCATAGCATGGTGCTCTTCCTGTAGGAGTGGTCGGCCTCTGCCTCTTCCCTCTCCCCCCCCCCAGCCCCCTTGTGCACTCACTCTCTGTTTTGATATATACACATCATGCACATTTAAATGTACATAGTATTCTAGAAAAGGCAGGATATTACAGCTGAACATTTGGAGGAAAAAGACTTTAATTTTGTGGAGCTGAGGTTACTTCAACATAACTTTCAGCAAGGTCTATAGAGATGACTTGCTTCAATTTTCAAAATTATACATATAAATGATATATTTGCATTAGAAGAATGGAGAAATGCAAAATGAGGTAACATCTGTAGAGTCCCTATTGATTAGACACACTGATGGCTTAACAATTACTTATGCAATTGTTAGTATCATCCATGTATAATAATAATTTCCTTATATGCATGACCTCATGTAATACTAATAACACCCTATTAAGCCAGGTGTGGTGGCTCACGCCTGTAATCCCAGCACTCAGGAGGCAGAGACAGGAGGATTGCTGAGTTCAAGGCTTGCCTGGGCTACATAGTGAGCTCAGGACCAGCCTGAACTACAAAGCGAGACCCTGTCTCAAACAAAAAATTAATAACACCCTATTAGATAGGTATCAATCTTATTTTTTCATAGTAAGTGAAAGTAAGATTTAGAAAGCCTATGTAACTCGTTACATCTTTACAATGAGAAGACATCTAATTAGTGCTCAAACCCAAGCCTATTGCTAGACCACTTGCTTGTTCATATACTGTTTATGCCACTTCTTCTACAATAAAAGCAAAAATTAAAAAAAAATTGCTATTTTCATCTTCTCTGTTAACTGCCTGTATAGTTTCTAGGTGCTGAACGCAATATCAATACCAGCAACTTAAAAAGAGGAGGTGTGATTTGGCTAATGTTTGGGAATCAAGTCTATAGTCAGCAGGTTCTAGGAGACACATGGAAGAAGGGAGAAGCCAAACAGCTTACCCTGCGGCAACCAGTAATCAAAGGAATTTTTCCAGAGAAAAAGAAGACGCAGGGAACATTCTATCAAGGCCGAGCCTCTAGGACCCAGCCAGGCACATCCAGTATTCACATCCAGTGTTCTCCATCAACCGCAAAGCCAGGTCACTTTAACCACACACTCACCTTCAGGGATGGAGTCCAGGCTCTGACACAGAAGTGGCCTTTCATTTTCTCAGTGGTTCTAGTTTCTGCAGCACAAATCATTCAGTAGGTATTGCTCCTGTCATGTCTTGGGAACCTGCTAGATTCAGCTTGAATGGTGTGTTCCCTCAGGGACTTTTGTAAACACAAATTCTCTATCTTTTATTCCAGAAAAGTAAATGTTAAGTATATCAAGTAAAACAAAAGGGATCATAAGCTGTATTCTCCTCTTTCAGGGCACACAATTTTTACTCTGTGTGTGTGTGTGGGGGGTCTCAAAAATGGATTTCCAAAATAGATTCACTGAGGAATTCCACAAGCATTCAGTAACAGTTCATTGTACAGGTGTATCAGTGACCTTAAATCTGTGCTATTGAAGGCTAGATAAGTTATATCCATTTAACAGTGTCCGATTATATTTTACTCTTGTACCACCAATGTCTGACTCTCTGAGAAAAGAAATTACAGTTTCAGAAACCTCTTCTGGAATAGAAATCCTAAAATTTCCAAGTTGAAAGAATTTCAATGGAAATTCTATGGTTCAATAGCTATTCCAGTTAAAGTTTTAGTATCTGAGACAGTTCGATGACATGGAGAGGACATGAGTGTTATAGCAAACTGAAGACCTAGATTTGAATCTGATGAGTGTGCTATTAACAAGTATACATCAGATCACTCATTTTACCTCTTTATGCTTCTTTCTCATTATTAAAATGAATCTCTTAATAATACTTAATTTCAGTTTGCAATGATAGATATTAGATATATAGCAACCAATATACTTGTCATCAACCATTACAGTTAGTTACTATAATTAGTGTTTTCTGGAAAAATACTTCCACTGATTCAGAAAAATGGGGAGATGTCTTACCCTGTTAGACCTTTTTTAAAGAAACCTTTGATTATTTATCAGAATGAAATGGTAAGTTCGTTATCATCCCTTCACCAGGGGTCCAAATAGCATATTCCAAAACAGTTTGAAGAGAGTTAGCTGTGTCTGCGCGTTGCTATGGTTTCCTAAAGGGGCACTACCTCTTTTTCGTCTGCCAGGAGAGAGACTATGAAGGATTTGGCTACATTAGTTAAAGAAAATAGGTCAGTTACTTATTACATCTGTTACTCATTTTCTGTGCTATAGTAAAAATACCCTAAACATAGGGCTTAAAATTAACAACTTTTCTGATCACAGCTCTCTGAACTCTCTGGCTGAGGTCAATGATCAGTCCTTTGCTAATCTTGACTGGGTTGCTCTTGTAAGGCACAGTGGCATGGGAGACTGAGTGGGTCAGGTGATTCTAAGGTGGTCTCGATCATATTTCTAGACATTTGTTCTAAATGTTGGGTGGGCAGTCTCCCCTTGTGTTTCAGTGGCTCTGAAAGGTCTGTATAGGCTTCCTCACATGGGAGTTTCAAGGCACCAGGAGGGGAAAGGCAGAAAGTGAAAGTCTTCTGTAGGCCAATTTTTTCCAACCACCTACCATTGTACCCTACTGGGCAAATTTAATAGGAAGTGAGAGAAAAAAACAGTGAACTCATTAACACAAACTTCTGAGAAAATTCTGAGAAAATATAGGGACCAGAGGAAAGTGAGTTGACCTGGAGGAATAGGTGGAAGATATCCAAAATAGAAAGGGAATCATCAGACCATATTGGTTACAGAAGATGGATTTTATAGTTGGCCAAATAGGATTTGAATTCGAGGTCTATTATCTTCCTGCATGGTAATAACTTGACTGTAATTGTTTATTTATAAGATCAGTATAAAAATAACTTCTTTGGGAGTCTAAGACATAAATGAATATATATGTATATGTATTATCAATATATTATTAATATTATGTACTTTTATATGTAGTATGTATCCATTAGTACCATGAACAAGCAATTCATATTTACCAATTAAAGATTTATAGGTCCAGAGTTGTTAGAAAAAGTCAATGTGTATTGCTATTCCTAAAATCAACCTTTTTGGGTTTTAATTTTCTAGTTAATTTTTATTTCTCTTTTGTACTTTGTATGGGTAGGCAGATCCTGGCTGGAGGCTGGAGGCTCATTTCCATCCTCTTTCAAAGGTTGTAGGGAACCTTTTTGTTGCTTATTTCAGTCTTATGTCCATTGTCTAAGGAAGAAGTTTATCTCACTGTAATGATGAGAAGATAGTAAGATGAGATCGATGTGTGTTTGCTCAAAACCTCTTAGGTGTCTTATTTCCCAACAACTTCTCAATCTTCTAGTCATGAAAAGTGTTTGTGCTGCTTCTTTTATTGGGGGGGGGGGCAACAGAGCTTGTGCCTGGCAAGACCCGTTGTGAGCTGTAACAGAGACAAGGTGAGTCGGGTCCTGAGAAGCTCCCTTTTCCTCCTAGTCAATTCACCCTGCTCTCGGGTCCCACACACTCACTGATGGTCCAAAACTGTTCCTCCAGCCACAGACTAACACTGCAGGGCCTTATCTGTCCTATCCAGAAAGTTTCCACACCCAAGAGCTGGAGGTACCAAGTCATTCCTGCATCCTCCTAGGGAATGAGACACTCCAGGAACAACAGAGGACTTGAGGATTGAGATATCATTTTATTGAGCATGTCCAAGGATTTGCTGGGACGTTATTTCGTGTGATTTTTGCACATTTTTAGGGCTATCATTTAATGTGATATAGTGATTTTGGATGTACTGGATTAGACCAAGGTCAATGGTTTCTTAGGTTCTAGCAGGACTTCTAGGACTCTGTAGGCCATTGACTAACGCCCTTGTGAAGGCCCTTGATGGGGGTTAATGCAACATGGCCTAAATATGACTGACCATGGAAGTTTTGTTTTGAGGAAGGTTTAATATTTCATACACTACATTCTTTTGAATTTATAGTAAATACAAATGAATTAATGCCATCTTTCATTTCCTTTCTTCTCTTTCTCCCTTTCCCTGTCACTTTTCATTTTCAATATGGAGTCATGGAGCAACACAGGACTCATGTGTGGCTTTGCAAAAAGATGAGAGAGGTGGGAGAGATTTTCTTATGATGAATTTTGTACTGCACCATTGTAATACATTAAAATTCACTAAAAATTTTTAAAGGACTTGTGTTACTTGGGCACTATAAGCTCTCTAAAAGGTAGGACATTGCTTTGGAATTGATTTATTTTCTCACAGGGACACTTTGGTGGTGTTATTCATCCACAGTCCCTCACCTTGTGGCTTCTGGGGCAAATGATGTACATTTGTTCTTTGCTTTGACTACCAAGGTATTAAGGAGCCATCAGGTATATTCTTCTCACACAGAGGAGCAAATGGCAGGTGAATGGTGCAACCACCTAATAATAATCTCATGCCTCACAGCTCTTCTAACTCCATACTACTCATGCATACTGCATACAATTTTAATAGACATGACTTTCTGCAGAAGGGACCATAGAGAAAACATTCTTCAAACAAATATTTGTTCTAAAATTAATCCACTAAAAAACTGTCGATAGATTAGATGCTTATAATTCCCAATGCCAGATTCTAAGACTTTACTGTCAATGTGCACTATACATGGAGTTGTGTGCTTACTTGATATAGTTATGTCAAAAGATTTTCTGTGAAAAAAATCTATTGACAAATAAAGAAGAAAAATGGTTTATATTTATGTTGTATAATCTTGGTCCCTCAAAGAATGATGATGTACACCACAATAAGCAAGGTTCGGAGAGGTGCTGTAGTGAAGGCAGAGCCCAGTATATTTTAAAAGGAGAAAAGTACCTGTGTTGTACATAATTTTATAGCAGCAAACTTGAGAATGTATTTTTCTGAAGCATGCAGCAAAGTGTCAAAGGAAAAAGCAGAGGAAAGAAAGTAATATTTGAAAAATATAATCCTAAGTAATTTATATACATTGGCTCATTTGAGCATTTCAATAGCCTTATATGGTAGATAGCTTTGTCCTTCATATATTTAAATATCAGCCATGTGGAAAAATGAAAGGATTACAAATTGAACTGCTTTCCTGTTGGGACTAGGCACCAGCACTTTGCTCCTTCCCAAACACCCTAACCATTTTCTCCAAGCAATTTAAATGCTGTGGGTTTTTTAAGCAAAACTTCCCCACCTCTGCCGTTAAACCTGGTACAAGTTCACTCCTGTATGAAGCACCCTGCACTTCCTTCCTCGCATCTCCCTGCGTACCTGGTTACCACTCCATTTCCACTGTCATTTGTTTTGATTATTAAGAGTCACCATACCTAAATAAAAAAACATTTAGCAACAATAATTGGTGATAATTATAATTATGAATACTCTCAGTATTTTAAAGATAGGTGCACGTGGACACACAAACAAACATGCAGACATATTAATCAAAATCCATCAACGGTGATTGACTGAAACCTCGGTGGAGGTGTGATTTCTTTTGAGTATGAAGTACAACTGAAACATGTCATAAAAGAGGCCATACACAAAGCATTCACTTGTTGCTAAATGTATATCTGGTCTCTCGTATTGTAAAATTGTGCTGTTTTCATATAATCAAAACCAATGTGGCAGTACAGTATTGGTAGTGATATTCATACATATTATTGAGTGTACAAGGAAATTGCCTATGAGTATTTACTTGTATACACATGTGAATGTTGGAGGTTTTTACTGTAGTGGTTAAATCAAATAGATTTTTTAAGCTGACATGTATTTTTTTTCCTGTTTATTCACTTTGTGAACTTGGCACATTTCTAAAACTCACTATATGTGTTTCCTGTTACTACTGTGCCACAAACTTGGGAAAACACACAGTGGATTTCACTGGGCAGAAATAAAAATTTTAATAGGACCACATTTCTTCTACAGACTTCAATGGAAGGTCTACTTTGTTTATTTTTCTCGCTACCAGAGGTTGCTCACATTCCTCCTCCTTTAAAGCCAGGGTTGTGCCCACTTCCTCCTTCTTCAAAGCCATTGAGGGCACATATAATCCTTTATGTAGCAGCTCACTGGGATCTCACCGTTACTAGGACTCTTAAGTTGAAATGCCCTGGGGGTTACCTCAGGCATGCCTGGATAATCTAAGACACTTTCCTCATAGGAAGATCCCTGATTTAATCGCATCTCCAAATTTCCTACTGACAAATTAAGTTACATGTATAAAAGTTATAGTAATTAAGATATGGACATCTTTGAGGCAACACTATTAAGTC
>PVIC010008217.1:0-48754 GCA_004025085.1 Thryonomys swinderianus
TTAATTGATTTTATTGGTACATTTTATATAGACATCATGATCACAGTTGACATTGAAAATTTGTACCAGTATATGACACGTCTTAATTCTCATTTTTCCCATTCCCCTGCCTACCCTACAACTCCCCAACCCATATACTCAAAAGCTTTGTTTCCTTTTTGCTTTAACCATCACATGTTTTTCTCCACATTATATACCCCTACCCCCTTTCCATTTGCATATTTTCTATTTCACAGTATCTGTCATACACTCTAGGACTCATTTATATCTTCAGTTTCTTATACCAGAGAAAAAATACGGTATTTACACATCTGTGACCTATTATTTCACTTATGAGTATGTCCTCAAGGTATGTCCATTTGAGTATAAATGACTCAAATTTATCATTCTTTATGACAGAGTGATATTCTATTTTATTAAAAAACCACATCTTCTTTATCCAGTCTCCAGCAGGGCATTTGGGTTGTTTCTAAGATGTAGCTATCACAAACTGAGCTGCTATGGACATGGGTGCACAAATGTCGCTCTGATAAGTGTCATTTAAATTTTCTTAGTGGTCTTATAACGCACTTCAAGTAAATAGATCCCAAATCCAGAAGCTAGAAAGAACGGAAAAGAAAACTTTTGCATTTAACATTGCATAACATTTTTTTCCCTCCTAACATTTTTAAAAATAGACTTTCTTTTTGGGAGCAGTTTTAGATTCACAGCAAAACTGAATGGAAAGCGCAGAGTTCCCATATGCCCATATCCTCACACATACATAGCATCTCCACCATCAGTGTTCTGTCCACAGTGGTATGTTTGTCACAATTAATGAACTTACTTCAACACACCATTTTCACTGTAAGTCCCTGGTTTACCTTAGAGTTCACTCTTGGTGTTGTTCATTATGTGGGCTTGAACAAATAACCTGCACACACTATTAAAGTGTTGTACAGAGTAGTTTCAGTGCTCTAAAATTTCTTTCCTTCCAAACTACTTGCATTTTAGTGTATTATAGATTTGGAATTATACATATGCAGCCTTTCAGATTTTTTTTTAATTTAGTAATCTGCATTTCAGGTTCCTCCATGTCTTTTTTTTTTTTTTTTTTTTTGAAACAGGGTCTCGCTTTGTAATTCAGGCTGGTCCTGCACTCACTGTGTAGCCCAGGCAAGCCTCAAACTCACAGCAATCCTCCTGCCTCTGCCTTTTAAGTGCTAGGATTATAGGTATGAGCCACCACCACCAGCATTGTGGTGTGTGGTTACCAGAAATCAAACTCAGGACCTTGCACTTGCAAGGGAGATGCCAGAACCACTGAGCTAAATCCCTGGCCCACCTCTGTGTCTTTTTTTTTTTTTAGAGACAGGGTCTCGCTTTGTAGTTCAGGCTGGCTCTGAGCTCACTATGTAGTCCAGGCAAGCCTCGAACTCAGCAATCCTCCTGCCTCTGCCTCCCGAGTGCTGGGATTACAGGCGTGAGCCACCATGCCCGGCCCTCCATGTCTTTTTTGTGTCGTGATAGCTCATTTCTTTTCAGGGCTGAACAGGGTGCTATACCATGGTTTATTCATTCACCTACTGCAAGGTATCTTGGTTGCTTCCAAGTTTGGGGAGTTATGAATAAAGCTACTTATAAAGAGATCTGAGGCAGGTTTTGTATGAACATTAAGTTTTCTCCCCAACATTTTAAAACAAGTCAGATTGAATACAGATGAGCTTCAGGGGCAACCCAAAAGAAGAAAAGAAGTCACAAAATATGTGGCTTGAGCAATGTTCCCCTTTGGCCTGGCTTAGAGACCACCTTGATCAAGAGGGGGTTTTCCCCAGGCTCTGCCTGACACTGGTCTCAGAGGGATTTTGCTAAAATGTCGATTTTTGCATTTTACTTCCCATCTTATAAACTTTTTTTTTTTTTGAGACAGGGTCTCGCTTTTGTAGTTCAGGCTGGCCCTGAGCTCACTATGGTGCCCAGGCAAGCCGCCGCGAACTCAGCCATCCTCCTGTCTCTGCCTCCCGAGTGCTGGGATTATAGGCGTGAGCCACCACGCCCGGCACTGTGGTATGCGGTGTTGATTGTTGGTGGGCGTGAGTCTCCACGCCCAGCATTATATGTGGTTACCGGGGATCGAACTCAGGTCCTTGCGCTTGCGAGGCAGGCGCTGGAACCACTGAGCTAACCCTCCGGCCCCCCACCTTATAAACTTTTAACAGTTCTCTATTGCCAGTAGCATAAGTTTAATTTTTTCCTACTGTCACAGTGAAATGTTCATAGTCTGATCCTAGTCAGTCTTTCTGACCTCATCACTCAAGACTATGAGTACTCGCTGTGCCCTGTGATGGCCTGTTACTCAGGTAGTTTTTTCTCTCTGGAATGTCTTTTATTCAGTTCTTTTAGCTGTGTAACACAGAAATTTGCCTTAGAAGTGTGTTGTGTAAAATAATCATTTGTTGTATTCATGGATTCTCTGGGTCAGAAATTAGGACAGAGCCCAGTGGGGTTGGCATATCTTTCAGCTGGGTATTCAGGCTGGGGCAGGAATTATCTGAAGGGCTGCATGCTCATGGGGTCTGACAGTTGCCTCTGGCTGTTGATTGGGGGCCTCGGTGCTTCTCTGGAGGGGTCTTTTGTGTGATTTTTTTTTTCCACACAGGCCGCTTTGGGTTTCCTCACAGCATGGTGGCTGGGCTTCTAGGATAAGCATTTTGGGGAAGCAAGGAACAGTGGAAGCTGAATAACCTTGGAAGTCTTGCTGTGGTGTTCCCTTCCACCATGTTCTGTTCATCAGGCAGTAACAAAACCCTGCCGGGCTCGGGGGAGGGGGGTGTGCGCCACTTCTCCGTGGAGGATTGCCACTGTCATGACCATTTTACATAGAATGTATGTTGATAGAATCATCTTTGGAAAATTAATTCTTCCACCAGATATTAAATACTTGACAAAACCTTGCTCAAACTGAAAGGTCCAGCAAAAATGTCATCACTGCTACAAAAAACTTCTATATGTCAATTTTTCCTTTTGCTGCATTTCCACAGGATTTCTCATAGCCTTTTATTACAGAATTGATATCATGATTTTAGAAATGGTATTTACTTTATAATTATGTATGATATAATTATATAGTTATATAAGTACATGTTATAATTATATAGTTATATAATTATGTAAAATCAGTAAGTTCATATACTCTGAGTTATTTAGTCCATCTGAGTTGAACCACTGAACAGTTTACCCCAAGGACCGCTTGGGCAGCATGTTTGTATACATGCTGCCTATGCCCAGGGTCATTTGGGCAAGTGTCATTTCAACCAGTTGATTCCTGTATTGAATAAATTTTAATATTTTCTGTTATATTAGCTTATAAAAATTAATTTTAAAATATCCAGTTTTTGGTTATTCTATATTTAAATAGTTGGACTAGTAAGTAGAGTGCTTGTAAGTGGTTTTTGTTTTTTTTTGTAAATGGTTTTAGATGGGACAATCAGTAGCCAGCTTCACAACACTTGTTGTTTTTTTCTGTTGTCTTGAAATGCCTCTTTAAGCTATATCTTAGTAAGTATCTATACCTTAAAAAGTATCTTTAAAAGTATTCTGTTCTATTTGATTTTCTGGCTCCTGCTCTAATTTTTTGCGACTATTATAATAGTATACCACCATATTGATGTTTTCTATTTTACTTTATTTTTATTGTTAATGATCATTTAGTCACATGTTCCTATATTTTTACTATTACATAAACAACGAAGTAACATCATTTTCTGCTTCTCAAATGAGGCTTTCGTTTATGTTCTTTTTTGATTTGATGCAGATTCTAAAATACATTATTCTGAATTTCTCTTGATAAATTCTGTCCAGTTCACTAGCTTATCCTATCAACAGATGGTTCTGATTTCCATGTTCTGATTTTGGCAACTTCAGCCCAAGGCAGAAATAAAGTAAGAGAGTTATTCTGGTCCAGCCTCTTGGGTTCTCCTTCTCTCTGTCTTTGTCTCCCCGCAAACTGCGGCCCCTGCTGGTCTCTCTGCAGCCTGCGGGCGGCAGGCCTTACTCCTCATGCGCTCCGTGTTTGTTTCCCTGAGCCTACCCTTGCCTGCAGCCAGAGGCCATTCTTTGACTTTCGTGCTCTTCCTGCTTTGCCAGTTTTACTACATATAGTTTATGCTCTAAACAATACATTTATTTCATAGACTCTTGAACGTTGTACAGATAGTCATTATGAATGTTTATGCCCAGCTATCATTAGTGTTATAGTCCTAAGGCCTACCTATGTGAGTATATGGTTGCTCCTTTTTCTCTACTGTATAGTATCTCACTGCATGTATGTACTTGTTTGCTGTATTGTAGAACACAGTCACCAAGACTGTTGTCAGCTTTTTCATACTGCAAAACAGTGTTGTTTATGAACCTGTACATCTATACAAGACTTGCTGTTCAGGGACCAGAATTCTCTAGGATGTACATTTGGAACAAAACTGCTACATGGTTAGATATAAGCACCTTGAAATTGACCAGGTAAATGCGATTGTTTCCCACAGTTTTAATTGGCCTATGTCCTCACGATCCCTTGTTCTTGCCTCTTTGGAAAGTTGCCAGGCTGGTGGATGAAAATTGGTATCTTATGGGTTGAAATAAAATTGAGCATATTTTCACATGTTGAAACATTTCACAGGTATGACTCATTCCTGTTTCCTCATCTGTGAAATGTCTGTGCATGTCTTTTGGCCATTTTTCCTGTCTGATTGTCTTTTTCTTAATTGATATGTAGGAGTTTTTATTCTGGCGGCTAAGCATTCCATCTTGTGAGTTTTTTTCCCACTTCATAACTGGTCTTTTCACTTCATATGGAGTTGTGGAATAACAGAAGTTCTGAATGTTAAATGAGGTAGAATTTATTCTTTATGGTTTGTACTTTTTGCGTCTTGTGTTATTTTTTAAATTTCTCCTTGTGCTAAGATCTTGAAAATAATTCTATGTAGGATAAAAGTTTTATAGTTTTGTTTTCCACAATTAAATCTTTAATGGAGAGTTGATTTTGATGAATGATTGAGGTAGGAATTTTACTTTTCTATGAGTGGCCAGCTGTCCCCACACATTTAGTGAGAAGTCTGTCTTTCCTTCGGGAAGTTGCAGTGCCATCTCTGTGCTACAGCAGCATCCCCGTGTTCACAGATCTGTTTCTGAGCACTCTGTTCTGCTCCATCAGTTTCATGACTGTCCTAGCACTAATGAGTAGTTTTAGCCATTTTACCTTTGTCATAATTGTTGATGACTTTTCTCTCATCAGGAATGTTTGGGCCCTTTGTGGCCCTTTGCTTTCCTATATGAAAGATTGTTAAGGTCTTTTGAAAACCTGTTGAAGTTTCAGTTGGCACTGTGTTTAATCTTTTAATCAAGTTGCAGAAGGTACATCTTTATGATACAAAATCATCCCAGTCATTTGACTTTTTTTCTTTTGAAACAAGGTCTTACTTTGTAGTTCAGTCCTGAGCTCACTATGTATCCCAGGCAAGCCTCGAACTCAGCAGTCCTCCTGCCTCTGCCTCCTGAGTGCTGGGATTACTCCTGGCATTGTGTGTGGTGTACTGATTGCTGGTGGGTGTGAGTCACCACACCCATCACTGTGATATGTGGTTATCAGGATCAAACTCTGGATTTTGTCCTTGCAAAGCAGACACCAGAACCACCAAGCTAAACCCTGGCCCTCATTTGACTCTTAAAATGTGTTTTAGAGTTTTTATATGCAGATATTATACACCGTCCATTTAGTCCTAGGTACTTTATTTATAGGCAGTCCTGACTTCAGGTGGTTTGACCTCAGACTTGGCAAGTTTACAGTGGTATGAGAACAGTACATGCCAGTAGAATCTGTACTTCCAGCTGTGAATTTCGGTCCTTTCCTGGCTAGCAATATACCGTATGATATTCTCCGGGGATACTGGGCAGCTTCCAGTCAGCCCTGTAATCACAGGGGAGCCCCTGGTGCCCACTGCGATGCTCAGTCAGTTGGTGATCCATGGATTGGGTATATTCAATGCATTTTCCCCTTACAGTGCTTCCAACATACAATGGATCCATCAGGAAGTAACCCTATTTTTGTTGCTATCTATAAATTACATTTTCTGTTTGTTAATGGTACCAATGAATAGAACTAATTTTTCATATTGATTTTTTTCAGCACCTTGCTGAATTCTTCCTGATTTTCCTGATTAATCTAGGGATTCTTCTGGGTTTCTTGTGTTGAAAATCATAATGTCAATGAATAACAACAGATTTGTTTCTTCGTTGGCAAGCCAGGTATTTTTCTCTTTGCCTCACCCTGCTAGGTGGACCTGGGCACACAGCATTAAAGGACAGCAAGATCATGGGCTTCCTAGGCTTCATCCATGTCTTCAAGAAAATGATTTCAACATTTTCCCATTAAACAAGATTTACTTACGTTTTTCAAATCTCCATTCCTAATTTGTTAAATTTTATCATTGTTGTACTTTGAATTTTCTCCAGTTAGCATTTATATTGATAGTTACAGATTTTTCTTCTTTGGGCTATTAATTTTGTAAATTAGTCACCTTCCAAATATTAAAACCACCTTGAATTCTTGGAATAAACTAAAGTGGCCATGATTTATTATCTTTTCCATGCAGTGTTATAGTTCAAATGCCAATGTTTTATTTAGGAGAGTTGCTTCTTTGCCTGTGAGTGAAATTAGGATTATCTTTCTCAGATTCTCTTTGTCTAGTGTCACTGAGCTCATACTATACTCATTTTAAAAAAAGAGTCGGTGGTACTTGTGGTTTTATGCTTTGTACAAGTGTGTGTAGGCTTGTTGGTCACATTCTGTGAGACAGAGAAGATGTTCGGTCAGTCTAATGATGGTGCTGTTGGCAAGACCGCAGGTGGGTAATGCGGGTTGGCACCAGACTGTGCGTCCCTCTCTGAAGACAAAGCCCTGCTCGTCAGTAATGGAAGGTGTCCAGTATAAACCTGCCGCCAGGTAATTGCCCGCTTTCCTGCTGGGAACGTGGCCTGAGCCTCCCCTCTTGGCGATCTGTGCATTCAGCATCCGCAGCTTCCCCATCACCTTGGTGAGGAAAAGTTGGTGTCTGGAGCCCGTTCCTGCCAAGGCCTTCCCGGCTGCGTGCCCAGAGCCCACTGAGTGGCCACTGGTGTGGTGAGGGCAGGAAGGTTAGCGACAGCGACAGCTGCTGGAGCATTTTCCTGCCTGGTTCTTGAAAACCTCCTCGATGCATGTCCTCTGGCAGGCTGTATAAGGACGTGAAGGTCTCTGTGTCACAGGCACATCCTGAGAGATCCGTCCACCCTCCTTGTCACTAGGCTTCTAATCTTCTACGTCACTAGCTGGCACCCATTAGCCACTGCTCATGAATTGCTTTTGATCCATGTCTCAGGCATCTTGCCTTTCAAAGTGTTGTGCAAGGAGCACTGTTTTGCTTTCCTTTCTTGTTAAGAGGATTTTCCCACCTGTCTTTCAGGGACATTTTGAGGAGGGGCTGTAACCTAGTGGTTCTTCCCTTCCAGGTAGCGCTGGCATACTGGCAAATATAAGCAAGTTCTATGGATCCGCCTCTAAACAAGCAAAAGGGAACCGTCAATTTGTAGTGTGGGTAGAAGGAGGGGCAGTAAATGAGCGGAAGAAGGTGCCGTGGAGTCTGAGCCACCGTTGGCATGGGCCTCCTGAGCTAACTTGCCCTGGTCCCAAATGTGCCAATTTAATTTGACAGTAGAATGCTGCTGTGAATGTCCAATCGGTCCTCTGATCAGATAACACTTACTACACGAGCGGAGATAGTCACTTGGTATCTTCTGGTCAGGCTTTCAGTGTCTGTCAGTGCCTGGTAGTAAGTCAAGAGGCTGTTTTTCCCATAGATCCTAATCGTAGACAGTAGAATGTCTGACCTTACCCCAGACCCTGAGCAGTCAGCTCGGTGATTTTGCTAGCGGAGCTGGTGAGAGTTTCCCTGAGCGTCTCTGTGCCTCAGGCACTTGCAGTGCTGCTGGTTTCACCGGGCTGCGTGCTCCCGGTCTTGGGGCAGCTCACCTGGTAACCTGGACCTGCTGCGGAACCTTTTCCTGCGCTGGCCCCAACTCAAAACAGTCAGCAACTGATGAGAGCAGTGTACCCAGGTCCTCCAAAATTCGGAGAGTCTCATTATTATTTCTTTATTTTGGGTAATGCCAAATACAAGTTGTCTTTCACTTTAGAGTGGGCGGTAACCTCACATGCTCCAAATTACTGAGTATTTTAAAAATGTCACTGAGGTGGCTGGTCCTAACCTCTTCCCGGATTTCTCGTTATCTGCATGGATACTGCACCGAGAGTGCTGGCCACTTGCTCTGCCTGAGTCCAGTCAGCATTGTATCATGGGCCAAAGTGATGGTCTGTGGGATGGATTTCAAGAAAACCCAAGCTCCTCTGGCCTCTATGAATGAATATAGCAGGATTTACATAGTGGTGAGGCGAGACAGGAAAGGTGTTCTGTTACCCCATGAAGGCTGATTATAAGGATAGTTCATAATAGGGATTGTAGAACACTGTAGGCTGGGACCTGTGCATTAGATGCTGAGGGCTGTGTTGGTTTTGCTCTAGTGCCAGGATACCAGCCAGAGCCACAGCTGCGGTAGGCACACTTACCTAGTTATACCTGAAATTGTCAACAGTCATCCTATTGTAATTCATCTGGCTTGTCAGAAAAAAAAGGGAGGGTACATTTTGCTGGAATATGGTAAAAATTACCTCCCCAGGCGAGTCTTTGATGGTAGCACTAATCTCTGTGATTTCCCTAGAAAGATTTGGGGACTAGGGCATAATTCTGTGGGCTTCTACTTGGTCTCCCTGGCCGTAATAGCCTGAGCTCCATGGGTGGTGGAACATTTTGAGAATTCAGCTGCTCGTGAAATGTATCGATTCCCGTTGTACATTCTGGGGGCCACGGGAACAACCACCAGCAGATCTGTGGTTCTACAAACCTATTGTGCTGTGACTACCAGACTGAAACTTCCCAATTTCTATAAATTCCTGCTTGGACAGGATAGTATAGTGGCTCCAGAAATTGGAGTCAGTTCAGAGGAAGAGTCTAGTAAGACCTGGAAAAGGTGCTTATCTGCTTCTTAGTAGAGTCCAGTACCTTAGGGAGGGCTCGGGCTGCCTCACAGGGTTCTTCCTCAAAGGTATCGAAGGGCTTATGGCTCTCTGAACTGTCTTACATTTAGGAGCTGAGTAAGAGGCTGTGCCTGCCGAGCAGTGCTTTGGAGACTGCCCATCTGTTCCCTGTAGTGTCTAATTCACTAACCATCATCACTTTATGCAAATTAAAATTCTGATGCCATCGCATCCCTGTGGCTTCTGTGGTTACTGTGCCTCCCCGCTCTCCAGAGTTCAGTGGGATCTTGGGGCAGCTCACCTGGTAGCCTGGACCCGCTGCGGAACCTTTTCCTGTGCTGGCTGGTAGGACTCAGGGATGCCAGGATCCCACTGAGATCAAGGCACCCAGTGTCCGGGCAGCATCTCTGGGGTCATCGCCGGCCTACAGATCACAGCCCCCGCAGAGCTCTCCAGGGATGCTGGTGCTTGTCACACAACACTTTTTACGTGTCTTGGTGAAGGGAGTATCCTCCAGGGCGGCGAGAAGGTGGCTGAGCAAGTCACACGTAATAAATCTGTCCCAGGGCTGGGGATTTAGCTCAAATGGTACCACACCTACCTTGGACACCCAAGGGCCCGAGTTCAATCCCCGATGCCGCAAAATAAATTAAATAGTCAATCAGTCAACCTGTCCCAGCATCTTATTCTTGGTGTCTTTGAGCTTCCATTCCAGTCCAGCGGCACTCTCTTTCCCTCCTCCCCGCTCATTCTCTGTAGCACCTCTCAGTGCCAGGAATGCTGTACAACTTCCGTGTCTATCTGAAAACCCACCAGACCACCTTCCGGTGTCACGGTGAACCTGCTGCTGGCCGACGGAGGGTAGAAAGAGAGAGAGTGCCTTTCCACAGTGGTGTACAGTTTCTGCGGGTAGCTCGGGTGGGAATCGGGTGCTTTTATCCAGGTCTTCTCTTTTGAGGACAGTTGTTGCCACCTCCGTGGTTCCCCGAAAGCATCCATGTACAGTTGTCAGAGTATAGCCGAGCAGGCCCTGAGCTACGTAACTGACTGTGGAAGTCGGAAAGTTATCAACACAGTGACTGTGTGATGTGGTTGGTATTGAGAAGTCCAATGAAATCTTTTTAAACTTAAATTTTCCTCCCTTTTACTTTGAAAATATGGGGAAACATGATTCATTAGTGAAAAAAAAATAGATCTAAGTAAAACTTTTTAGGATTTTTATTGAAATGAATAAATAGCTTCAATCAATTGCAGTAGAGTCAATTAAAAGGCTAGAAAGTTAGCACTGACTTTTAAAATGCCAACTTTTATTTATCACATAATAATCAACTTTTCCATAATTGCAATAATTAAAAATATTTAGAGACAGATTTCAAACTATTTGTAATTTTAGGTCAGGAAGTTACCCAACCTAAGCTCTTCTGTGCTTTACTAATGAATGTATATCTTATAGAAATGTCATATAAGCCCTTTGACAGTTCAAATTAGGATAGTCAAGATTCATGGAAACTCAGTTGACAGGTTCTTTATCAGAATGTCTGTGATCTCTCAGATAGTTAAGTCCCAAGTTGACTTTTTGTTTGAATGAGACAGAAAGCTCTATGTTTATTACCAAACACGAGTAAATTCTTCACCCCACAGAAATTTACCAGGTGCCTCCTCTGTGCCAGGATCTGCACCAGCTGCTGGGTGTCCGATGGTGAACCGAGAGTCCTGGCTGCCTGTGTAGCTTCCAGCCTCATGAGAGAGCACAGGCTTACTCAGGTCCAGGCAGACAAATGGTGTGTCAGCACGGGAGAGGATGTGGAACCCCGCGGGAGTGCTCAGCTCTGCTGGGAGGTCAGGGATGCTTTCTAGAGCAAGATGTCCAGGCTGGAACTGGAGGGGTGGGCAGCGATTAGAACAGTGGCCAATGCTGACACTGCATGTGCCGGGCACGCTTTTACCCATCTCAGCTCACTTCCTCTTCCCCACAGTCTCATGAGATCTCTGAGGAGAATCCACACTGAGTGTTGGAATCACTGGCCCAGGTCACAGAACTACAGAGTAGCCAAGTCAGGATTGGGACCATGCTCATCTGATCCCGGAGCCTTTGCCAATGTGTTTCAGACCCAAGAACCACAACCAGGAATGCCTTTCCCATCCTGACCTACTGTATCCCCTCACACACACACATCCCTGAAACAAGTTTCTCAGTTTCACAAAACACAATTTATTGGCAGTGTACTCTGATCTATTTTATTTAGTCAGTTTTATTTTTAAAAAATTGTATGTGACCCAGAAAATTGATTTCACAGTGCATAGTTTGAACACTGGCTCGTGACACTGTTTTGCCTACTCCACAGAATGAGCCAAGCCAAGTGAGGAGAGGAGGGGAGGGGAGGGGGAAGGAGAGGGAGAGGAGAGAGAGACTGGGGCTGGAAATGAGGCGGTGGAAGAGAGGGACTGGAAGCAGCTTAGCAGGCCTTTAGGACTAGCAGTGGGTGGCAGGAGCACCATATGGAGTCAGAGACCAGAACAAAGTCTTAGCAGTCAGTCAAGGTGATCATTTATTTATTATCCAAACCAGGACACTTTGGGTGGTAGAAGGCGGCACGGTGGATAACGATGCCGGCATAATGCACAAACCTGGACAAAGCAGCATAGGCGCCGCATGTCCTGAGAAAACATGCCTTTTGCCCAGAGAGAATGGGGAAGCCTTTGACGTGCTGAAAACAAGGACACAATACTTGCTTTAGGAAGGTGACTGTCTACACTATAAAGAAAAGATGGGTGGGGCCAGGGATTTAGCTCAGTGGTTCCAGAGTCTGCCTTGCAAGCACAAGGTTCTTCTGAGTTCGGTTCTCGGACACCACATAACCACAGTGCTGGGTATGGTGGCTCACGCCTGTAATCCCAGCACTGGGGAGGCAGAGGCAGGAGGATTGCTGCAGGTTTCAGGCTTGCCTGGGCTACATAGTGACCTCAGGGCCAGCCTGAGCTACAAAGCGAGACCCTGTCTCAAAAAAAAAAAAAAAAAAAAAAAGAAAAGGAAGAAAGGCAGGAAGGGAAGGAAGGAAGGAAGGAAGGGGAAGATGGGCAGTGAGCAAGTGAGGAAGAGCAGTTAGATCAGCCCCCTCCCACATTTCCTCTGCTTCCCTCCAGGTCTCACCTCTCCTGGCCTGTGTTCCCTCCCCTGTGAGATGGTTGCTGAATTGCTTCCCCAACACTAGGGTTTGTTTGTTTTTTTCCCTTCCCTTTACACATGCCACTTCCTCAGCTGGCACCTCTGCCCTCAAAGCCTATTCATTTGTCTAAGTCCTGTTCATCCTCAGGCTCTCCTAAGATCTCACTGCTCCTGGGAGCCTTTTCTGGCATCCCAAAGGCGTGGCTTACTGGCTTTCAGGCACGATGTGCCAGCCTTGATTCTGTCATGTGGTCATTGCCCACCCTCCTACACCATCAGATCAACTGGACTGTAATTTTTTTAGAGCTGAACCATTTCCCAGTCATCATTAGAGTTTGTCTCGAACCCAGTGCTTAGCACGTAGTGAGTGCTCCATTAAATGTATGCTGCTGGCTGAACAAATCACACTTGAAATGCTTTCAAATAGAATACAACTACCCTCAAGGTGCTCTTCCTGTGTTTTCTGCATGCGCTTAAAAAGTATCTTTAAAGAATAGTCATCCCAGCTTTGAAAAGAAGAGCAGCACAATGGGGGTGCTCTGAGTTCACCTCCCAGCTCGCTGCCGACCAAGTCGCCTTTTGAAGTGTTGTAACTTTCCTTATCCCTAGTTGACATTGTATTGTTATATCAGCGAAAGGGAGTCTGTAAGGAGGAAGTGCTCAAAACGCATAGAATTGCAAATCACATTCATGGACATGCTGGACATGGCGCATAGGCCCAGATACCGTTTACAGTATTTAGCTTTTTCTTTCATATCATTGCAAGTCAGAAACCAGGCCCTATCCACATGTGGCATTCAAATTCTGCCTGGTGTCTAGGTGGTGGGTGGTCACTGAAGCAAGTAGGTTCCGGAGGGCTGCAAGCGAGGCAGGAACGGCTGGTGGTTGGAAAGCACACGAGGGTCTGTTTGCATGGTGAGTTAAAGGAGACGCGTGGGGAAAGAGCAAAGAGCTGTGGGAAGCTGCAGGGTCCATGCAAAGGCAGAGGTGGCACCTTGCTAGCTTCAGTTGTGGGCAGCTATTTTCAAGCCATGACCTCCACTAGGTCAAAAAGAGTGTCTATGTTTTTCTGTAATTGAAGATACTATCCTCATGGCAGGAAATATAACCTTGGCTATTCTGTTTCGTTTTGTTTTGTTTTCAGTCTTTTCCATCTTGAACTCAGTGAGTACAGAATTTCCTCTTTTCCCTCATGTTCTTAAAAATGACCTCAAAATTTTGGCATTACATGTTTGGCTTCATGGCTTTGAGGGTATGAGAAGTGTTAGATCCCTGGTTGTTGAACATCTCTTCACACTGACTTCTACCGAGAGGAAACCGATGAGCACTATTCTAGAATTTTCCACCTCTCTCTGCCCGCATCCACTGAGATCTCAGCAGCACTGTCCTGTCTTTAGGTGTCAGGCTATGTAGTCTGCATCCTCTTTGTTCACAGCCTGAGGCTCTTTCATTTCTGTGACCCTCTCAGATAATTCTCCAACCCTCAGGAATTGCCGGAACCCTTTCTGCACCTCACACAGTAGGGACTCTTGCCCAGCGGGCTCAGATGCTGTCTTTCTCACCCATTTCACTAGCGTTTCTCCTCTTTTGCTTCCTGCCTGTTCTACTCTCAGGTAAAGGGAAGAGGGAAATTCTGCAACATGTCTCAGCTTTCCAGGCTTCCTGGGAAATAAGTAGAAATCCTCTTTACCTTCAGAATGAAAACTACACGAGGCAGGATTTCTTCTGTTTTGTTCACTGCTGAAAGCTTAGTGCTTGGAACAGTGGCTAGCTCTCAGTAGGCCTCAAGATAGAATGGTTAAAGGGACAGATGACTTGGTCCCTCTCTAGTTTCCCCCGATCCCAAGGTTTGGCTCTGGACAGGCTCGGAATGCAAGAGCCTCTCATCGAGGCCGTCTGACTTACCTCTTATCAGCATCTAACTCTTGCTGCTGCTGCTGCCACCGCTGCTGCTGCTCTTTTATCTCCTTACACTGTGGAGTTGGGGGAGGGAAACTATGTCTGTTAATACTTCACTCGACCTCACTCCTAGACCCCAGCTCTTAACACAGTGCTGCTTCATAGCTGACTGTCAGTTCATCCTTGTTGAGTTAAAATACTGGATGCATTAGAAACTGGTAAGACATTGAAGAGAAGAGCAGCAGAAGCTTGGAGATGACTTGAGAGTTAAAATGAATTGGATATAGAGAAGGAGTGCCCAGGACTAGTAGTTCTTTGCTGAAACCAGATCCCATTCAGTAAAGTCATATAATTTGTTCATTTTCATACTTGTAAAGACTGTTGCTATTATACTTATTGATTAGCAGTATGGCAGGTGCTCCCTGACCCCAAATAAACTAAGCCTCTACATTAAAGACAAAACCAAGAAATTGTTCAACTTCCTATAAACATAAACTGGGACAGCTATCAAAAATAGATGTTAGGGCCGGAGGGTTAGCTCAGTGGCTCCGGCGCCTGCCTCACAAGCGCAAGGTCCTGAGTTCGATCCCCGGTAACCACATATAATGCTGGGCGTGGAGACTCACGCCCACCAACAATCAACACCGCATACCACAATGCCGGACGTGGTGGCTCACGCCTGTAATCCCAGCACTTGGGAGGCAGGGACAGGAGGATTGCTGAGTTCGTGGTGGCTTGCCTGGGCACCATAGTGAGCTCAGGGCCAGCCTGAACTTACAAAGTGAGACCCTGTCTCAAAAAGCAAAAAAAAAAAAGATGTTAATTACAAATGAGTTGTAAAATTCCAGAAGGAAAGATTGAGAATGATTTCAATTCAACAAACACTCCCTGAGTTCCTACTGTGTGTCAGGCACAGAGGCCAGTATAGCAGAGTATCTGCCCTCCAGGAGCTTCTGTTGTGGTGAAAGTAACAGGTAACATGCAAATAAAATTATTACAGATTGTAACACATGCGGTGAGGGAAATAGGGAACAGTCAGTGTAGCTGGACTGAAGCAAATGAGGGGAGGGTGGTATGAGGTTAAGTAAGTAGGGTGTCTTCATTTGTAGTCCCTGGGATAGTTTGGGCCAAATGGATGTAGGGGAACCGAAGCAGATCAAAGAAGGAGTATTGTGTGAGCCGTGGCCAAGGACAGAGGCAGTAGCCGTGAAGAAAAGTGGCCAGATCTGAAATGTGTTTGGGAGCTCAGGCCCAGTTTCCTGATGAGTTATTAGAGTGATGGAAGCAGTACTGATTTTTCTGCGTTTGGGAAGTTGGTGTGTGACAGCACCACTTATTGAGAAGGGGAAGACCGAGGAAACAGGGGTGGGAGATACACAAGAACCATGTTTAGGGTCTGTTAAATTTGAGGTACCTCTGAATCTTCCACTTACAATCTTATATTTAGTTTTATGGCATTAGAATAAATCAACATCTAGATAGTCACCTTTCCTATTGTTTTTAAAATCAGGCTCTCTTTCCTTGAGAAGCTGAATTCTTATTGTGCCTTCTAGACGCTACTTTGTCTGTTGTGCATTTCAGAAGCCTGAGCATTCCATTCCTATTTTTCTAAAAAGAGTACAACAAGCCTTGAATGTAGGTCCTCAGGAAGAAATTTACTAGTTGACCTTTTGCCCTTGTTGCCTATTACAGTTCAGCATGTTTGAACTACGGCTTCATTTTCCCTAAAGCTCAGTTTTCAGCTGTGAGTAGTGATCCTTGACTTTTCTTCTTCACATTACTCTCTTCCCTATGACAGGGTATGGATGCTTTGGTGGACATGTTAGTCAGCCTTCCATCACTCCACTGTACTAAGGTGATCAATATACAGAGAAAGGGTTTATTTGGCTCCGCAGTTTGGGAGGTTCAGCTTCTGCTTGGTTGGCTTTCTTGCATCTGGATCTGTTTCAAGATAGCACATCGTAGCAGCAGTGCATGATGGTACAAAAGAGAAAAACAGGCCTGGGAAACCATGATTCCTCGGTGACTAAGGCCCTCACACTAGGTGCCACTTCCTGAAGTTGCCAACCCTCCCAGCATAACCACAGCAGAGACTCAGCCTTTAACGCATGGGCCATTGGGGTGCATTGAAGAGTGGAACCATAATAGAGAGCTAGCCAAAGTTGATAATGAACTGGTTTCTAATAGATGGATTAGGGTTAACCAAATTGTTCTGTTTTCCTTTCTGCAGATTGTATAGTATCTCTTTGTGTGTGTGTGGTTTGTAGCCATGCTCTACAAAGCTACTCTATAAGTGTCTAGAGAGTTCTGCAGCAAGTGTTTCTCTTGTATTTGTGGGATCAACATGCAGAGTAGCAAAATGATAAGCAGAGGGCTACAGAAATTACAATTCTTCATAAGCCAAGGTCATAGCAATTACAGAGCTCAACCGTAGCTCTTGCCAAGGTCAAACATTTGAAGAACTATGGATTTAAAAGGTCCTTTTCTTCCGTATATGTATTTGATTGGTTTAACTTGAAAAACCCAGAGAGAAGTACCTCAGTATGGGCAATGATAGTTAAACCAGTCCTTTAAACTTGGAAATGCATCCTCAAAAATTCTCTATCATTAATTTGGGACCATTTTGTGATAATCATATATTAGCTGCCACTCTCTCCATACTTTGGATGCCTGTCATCCCCTGTCTAGGATATTATAATCATACCCGAGCCTCGCTCCTATTTGTCACCACGTCACTTCGTTTTCAAAAGTGTGGAGAATTCAGCAGGTCCTTCTGCTCTTAAAGCAAACAGATAAACAAAATTAGGTTCTGAGGGAAAAAATTTTTTTTTTTTTTTTTGCTTTTTGAGACAGGGTCTCGCTTTGTAGTTCAGGCTGGCCCTGAGCTCAGTATGGTGCCCAGGCAAGCCGCCACAAACTCAGCAATCCTCCTGTCTCTGCCTCCCGAGTGCTGGGATTACAGGCGTGAGCCACCACGAAAAAATATCTTTTAATGCATTGTTGTGAATGCTGAAGGAAAATCCTAAGGGTAAAGCAGACCTAAATCTGAGAGCCAGAAATTGATCAGAGCAGGAAGCTATGAAGGGAAATACATCCCAAGACAGGTTTTCCTGAAGGCAGATATTATCAGCACCAGTCAGAGAACTAACCCTTGAACCTGTAGCAAGAGCAAGACGCAGAGCCACAAACTCTGCCCTGAGCTAGAGCTCTCCAGGAGGCTAAGCCGGTGCCAGGTCTGCAGTCCCAGCTCCTGAGAGGCACCCTGGTCCCGGAGGAAGTCATATGCAGTGCAGACCCGCGATTCCTGTTGATTAACCTCAGCCAGACATGATGTCACAGGCCACGAGGACCAAAGAGATGATGGAATAATTCTGCAGAAATGAGAGTCCAGAAAGACACAAACACCACACGTAGCCTCCAAGGACTAAGATAGCAATTACTCACTGCAGGATATTAAGGAGCTCAGTGTGGAATGTTCGAAGAAAAACAATGTCGTCAGTAAGAGACAGCTGACTAGACAGATTTGAAAAATAACCAGTGAAACCTTTCAGGAAGGAAAAGTAAAAAACTTAATGAGTATAGACAGGTTAAATAATAGTTTAGATAAAACTGAAATGAGAATTAGTGAATTGGAATGTGTATCAGAAGAAATTCTCCAGGATGCAAAGGAGCTAAAAAGATAGAAAATATTAAAGAAAGGTTAACCACGAATGAGAAATGAAGATTAATGTTGCCAATAGAAGGCCCAGAGGAAAGAATATGTATAAAAAGAGAGGAAAGATTTGGCAAGATAAGAGATATTTTTTTCAAGAATTGATGAAAGCTGAATCCAAATATTCAGGAAGTCCAATATATACCAACTAGGAAAAATAAGGTGAAAAATTGCAAACTCAAGTCATCATAATGAGCGTACAGAAGACCATAGACACAGAGAGAAAGGCAGTGTAACTATCAAAGAATAACAAATTGCCTAACAGCAGACTTCTCAACAAAAGCACTGGAGGCCCACTTGGGGAGCAGTGATTTGTAAGGGGTCAGAGAAAATGCCTGTCAACCTAAAACGTGTGATCTTTAAGAACAGTGTGAAAGAAAAACATTTTCAAAGTAAGATTTTGCGAATAAACAAGGGCTTGAGTTACCACCCCAGACTCTCACTAGTAGAACTTGTAAGTGAATGTTTTTAAGAAGAAAATATTATTCCAGAAGGAAGATCTGAGGTACAATAAGCAATGATAAAACAAGAAATTGGTGAACATTAGGTCCATCAAAACAAATGTAGCCTGAGTAAAATGATTATAATATCTCAGAGAGCAGGATGCCCTACTTCTGAGTGGAGACCTTTATAGGGTACAGTGAGAAAGAGGGGATTAAAGATGGGTGGTATTGAAAAAGGCAAGATTATTTTTGCTAAGAAGTGGTGGTACACGCACGCCTCTTAGTACTCAGAGGGCTCTAATCCCAGCAGTCTGGAAGGCTAAGGCAGAGGAGTCACAAGTTGGAGCCCAACCTGGCCAAGACCCTCTTTTAAACATTTAAAAGGGATGAGATGTGGTTCAATCCAAAGGCCCTGGCTTCAATCCACAGTACTGAAAAAGAAAATTAAAAACAGAAGTGTGCTTCATGCTATAGCATGGAAGGCAAGCTCAAGACAGGGTCACGTGTGCAGGTCACTTTGGGCAGAAGGCAGGTCCGGCCTCTGCCCTGCGTGGTGCAGACAGCAGTGAGAGCAAGGACGTCATCTTGGGAGAGGAGACACTGCTGAGGAGCTTGGAGAACCCAAAGGAGCACATCCCTGGAGCGAAGCCCGTTCCTGGGAGGAAGAAGAAAGCTTAGAAAGGGCTGGCTTCAGGCCTGCAGAAGGGCTGCACAGCTGTGGCTTCAAATGGCACCTTTGCCCACTCCTTGTTAGGGCGAAGGGCCTAGAGGAGACACATCGTCTGCAAATTATGTGACTGTAAGTCTCAAAGTAACTAAAACCAAAAATCACAGGTTCAAAACACCTCATTTGTATGCTACAGAAATCCTGAACTCCTAGGTCACAGCACGTAACTGAGGGGAGAGGGATAAGTGGCCTACCTGATCTGCAGTCTCAGAACGTGGGCCTCTATGGTCACTGGACTCTGCCAGGCCACAGGTGTGCGCTAGGGTCTTTCAGTCGGGGTCTTTCTGCTTCCTTTGCTTTCAGTCCTAACAGAAAAATAGGGAGCAGGTATCAAATCCACACATGGAGAGTGAAAGGAGACGAAGGAACACATCCCCGGACTCCTGAGCCCTACTCCCCCTACGCATGCACTTTGCAGATATTACAAAAGGACAGTGATGGAGGGAGAGTCTGGAGAGGAGGTGGGTGAGGAGAGTTCCCGGGCACGAGCCGCCGCCATGCCGTGAGTCTCACCTTCCCTCCTCTGGTGGGAACACTGTGACTTCCTGAGCCGATCCTAAGGAGAGAGGCTTTGAAATCCCTTCCCAGGAGCGGCGGACGGTGAGAGCCGGTGCCTGGCTCAGGTCGGGGCGGTATTCGGGGTCTGACTCTGGCCTGGAGCGGGAAGAAGCTGGCCAGTTGTGTTGGTTGTGAAGCCACAGGAGCCTGTGGATTGGGACTGGCCTGTGGCCCCGGAGGGGTAAGGTGAGGAGAAAGCCATCCTGGGTCTTGTCTGCGCGCTGCTTAGACGGCAGAAAGCCTAGAGGTCTGGGTGGGGGCGCTGCCCTCGCTGTCTGGAATAGGCAGGCATTCAGTCCAAACCTCAGAGCCAGCCTGCCTTCCTCTCTGTTCTCTCATCCGCTCTGCCTTATACAAAATAAAAACAGAGAGAGAGCCAGGCCACTTCCATTGCTGTCCCCCCGTCCCGCTCGCCCCTCTTCCCTCTCGGGGTCCTGCAGTGGCCTCCTCACTTGTGGAAGTTCTTCTCTCCTTGCCCCACCCCTGCCACCTCCCTCACTTGGCCCCAGCCCGCTAGGCCCGGCCCGCCGTGTTCCTGGAGCTCTTCCGCTGTGGGCGTCAGCAGCGACTGCCTGTGACTGGGACACTGGCTGCCGCTGCCGCACGTCGTCTCCGTTCTCAGCTCCTCTGGTTCAGGGCTCGCAGGTCACCTTGGCAGCGAGGTCGCTCAGGGCATCCCACCTAACACAGTGGCGTTGTCCCCGGGCCTCCCCCGCCCACCTGCTCGTTCCCGGCTCTCCCTGTGCCCCTGAACTGCTTTATTTTCCTCCGTAGAATTTATCACTGTCTGACTTACTATATATAAATCCTCATTTAATTATTCATTTCTTCTTCTCCCACTATATAATGGAAGCTCTAAGAGGGCAAAGACTTTGTCTTTTTGTTCACTGTTGTATTTTTAGTACCTAGATAGTATGTGACATGCTGCCTAATAAATATCTTGGAATGAATGAATGTATGAAATGAAGGGTGCAGAGAGAAGAAGGACTAGTCAATCTTAAATGCCACGGAGATGTCCTCAGGCACAGGGATGAAAATTTTCCATTGGATTTAGCAATTAAGAGGTCAGCGCTATAGCCTCACAGAGGACAACATCATTTGAGAGGTAGGAAAAGAAGCCAGATTGTTTTGTTGCAAGTTGAACAGCCAAGAAAGAAATGAATTCAAGGGAAATAATTATTTTTTCAGTGTGTTTGGGTGAGTGGAGCAAAAGAAAGATGAGACGCACAGCCAAAGGGGCCCAGGGAAGAAGTATTTAAAAAGAAAGGGATTGTTCTAAAACAGAATGACCCAGCAGCCCCACTTCTGGGTATCTCTTTGGGGGAATGAGATCACTGTGTTGAAGAATCTCTGTTCATTGCAATATTCTCAGTCGCCAACATAGAATCAGGGCAAGTGCCCATAGATGGATGAATGGATAAAGAAAAAGTGGTTGCTATGTGGAATGGAATACTATACAGTTTCAAAAAAGAGATGGGAAATCTTGTGACTGGCAGCAATGAAGACGAATCTGGAGGACATTACTTTAAGTGCAATAAGCTAGGCACAAAAAGACAAACAGTCCCCGGGCAAGTAGTTTGCCTAGCATGTATGCAGCTGAATTATATCCACAGTAACACCTCCCCAAAATTAATAATAGGGGGCTGAAAAGAGTTGGAGTAAGTTGAACCAAGCCTAAATATCCCGCATCAGGGAAGTATAAAGGACTGCCCAGGGAGCATGGTGGGTTCTCCTACTCACTCCACAGGAGCCAGCATTTGAGCTCCCGCCATACCACGAGCTCAGAAGGACACGTTAGCCAAAGAGGGAGCAACCAACACATGCAGGAGGAAGAGACAGGCACTATCTCTTTTCCTCTCCCTCCTGTGCACGAACACCTGGAGGAGCCGTAGACCTCAGGTGAGAGGAGGAAAAGAAGGAGGCCAGGGGCCAGAGATTTAGCTCGGTGGTTCCAGCACCTGCCTTGAAAGCGCAAGGTCCTGAGTTCGATCCCCGGTAACCACATATAATGCTGGGCGTGGAGACACGCCCACCAGCAGTCAACACCGCATACCACAGTGCCGGGTGTGGTGGCTCACACCTGTAATCCTAGCACTCGGGAGGCAGAGTGCTGAGTTCGAGGCTTGCCTGGGTTACATAGTAAGCTCAGGGCCAGCCTGAACTACAAAGCAAGACCCTGTCTCAAAAAAAAAAAAAAGGAGGAGGCCAAAAATGGGGGCAGCCAATGTAGAAGCACAGAAGCCAGATGGCACCTGACTGGCGGGCACCTCGCGTCCAGAGTGGCCCTGTGTGGGGCCGGCGAGGAGAGGCCAGGAGAGCCGGAGTGCCCGTCAGACCCGACCACAGGTCGCCTGAAGCCTCCCACCGCCTCTCTTCACCTCACTTCCGTGCTTTCTCTGATCTCTACACTGAATCTTTGAATAATGTCTCCATACCTCTTCCAATTCCCCAGTTGCTGCCATCACCAGTTTATTTTACATTTTTGGTTTTTTGATTTTTCATTTGTAGTTCTGCTTGAATTTTTATCAAATCTGCTTAGTTTGGGTTTTGAAATCTCTTCCTTGCTCCTCTTTTAGAAATACTCCGTTTCTTTAGCCACAGTCAGTATATCTGGTTATTTTCTCTTCTGTTTACAATTCCAGTATTTAAAGGTTTATTCTTTTAATTTGGGCACTTTTTAAAAGATTCACAGGGCGCAGTGCCATCATACATGGTCCATTTTCAAGATGGTGTATATATTGTGTGAATGAAAATATGCAGAAGATGCTAGAATAAAACTAGTACACAAAATATGAGTAAGTGACAGCGTAGTACTCTGATCATATAATAAAAATATAAGTGAACTACTATAAGAACAAGGACCATACAGCTGACTCTGTCTGGGTCCAAAAAGACAATACATATTATCTTTGGTATGCAAAAAGGTGTTTCCAAAGGAACATACTTGCTGGTACATTTAAAGTTTTAATAGGTGTCTTCTTGGCTAATGTTGAGTAATAGGACAGTTCCTGCTTCATGAGAAAAACACTTTATCTGAATTCAGGACTTAAATGATACTTAAAGGTATGTTACAGTGTTGTAGACTTCCACATGGTTTTCCTTGTACACCTAACGGGGGAAACATTTGAGAACTACAGTTCTTCATTTAGTGCCGTCTTTCCAGAGTCTGACAGTTCTCTTGGTCTCAAATACTGTCTGCTAAGAACCATTGCGCCTGCAGCCTGTAACTACAGGATTTGGGGGGAAGGGAGACCACCCAGTTTGCCCAGGTTCCCATCCACTTCTGGTCAGGGTCATGATGGGAGCCCCTTGCAATTCCACATCTTCATACTGTCCCTTCCATCAGCTCCCGTAATTAGCCGGTGTTCACGGAGGGCCAGGCACCACTTCGAGTGTCCCTTGCTCGGGCTCTCGCTCATCCGCGGCAGGCACTGTTGTGCTGCTGTTCTGCGGGTGAGTCTGAGGTCAGCAGGACTTACACCTCCAGCACCTGTCCATCTGGTGGGGCATGGAGTGTGCCCACCGGCCAGAGCACAGGTGTCATTTAACGCCAGCTGAAGAGACAGGAGACCTGAGAAGGCCAGTGGTCACCAGCTTCACCAGGGTGTTGTGACATCAGTTTTTGATGACTGTATACTGTTGGAGTAGACTATCGTTTTTCTTCCTGGTGGAATTTGAGAGTGTAAAATTTAATAATGAGGACTCTGTATCTATTGTATAATCCATTCATCATGACCCATATTCCTGCCGTGGAAGTTTGTGCGTGTCTCAGGAAGAGATTTTTTTTAAAGTAATTTATACAGAAACATCTCTATTTTCTTACAAGAAATTAAACCATTATCTCATTTACCTTGAAAAAGTAGTAAATAGACTTGCCATATTTTATAGCTATTTTGCAGATATATTTTCTTCTTTTAATATTTGGGTATAATATACACTGCATTTAGACTGTAATGATGTATAATGAAATTCTTAAGACCTGCAATTACATATGTATACACATGCACTATTAACATCGGACATAGAGAAATTATAGCTCTTCTGATTATGCTTAGAGTGTCATGTTTCTACCACAGGAAGATACTAAGATTTTTATGTTACACATGTCATTTAAGTTTCATAGTCAATATCCATCTTAATATAATGCCTTGTCTATTTTAAACCAATATATTAATGAACAATTTAAATCACTCCTCTGTTTAATAATTTATAACTATGGCCTTTTAGCAAAATGACCTTATTATTATCTTCAGCTCCTGTTTCCTTCTGATTCGTTTAATTACTAGAGTAAAAGCTCCTTCAGTTACACATTTTTAAACTACAGAGAGACATATTCTGGCATCCGTCTTTTGTCATGCCTGCCAGCTCTCTGCTTTGTAGCTGTAATTGGATCCTATGTGTCAGACCAACAGGAGAATAGAGCACAGCGATAGCTCTGTTGGAACACAACACCCATTATTAGGTTCACAGCAATGAGCACAAAATAATATACAATGGTAATAGTACCTGAAACAAGGCCGTACAATTGTTAAAAAAACAAAGAAGCGGTACCAGTGGAGCCTGTTCCTACGTGTAAGCAAAGTCTCTTACCTCAGAACCAAACCTAACAGATTTCCTCAGATTTCATCATCACCTTGATTCCTCCAGCAGCATCTATACCCTCTTTTGTCCCTAGCCTCGAAGCGTAGAAGTGTTTTGCTTGCTGTTTGGTTTTCTCCTCCTTCAGACATTTTTGTGCTGTCAGTGTTTAAATCTACAGCCTGGAGTCTTCTTACATGGGGAAGGAAGCAGCTTCGTCCTACCAGCTAGCTATCCACAATAATCAAACCAGCTCTAATAAGACTGATGTTTCGGAGTCCTATTTTGCATTAATCAAGCGTCTTGGCTGGTGTGAAAGCGCTGTACAATAAAGAAAACTGGTACAGTCTCATAATTTAATACTGAACTTCCTGTCTAGTCGTCAGCTGGATAGATACTTGAGAACAAAGCTCTGACATTCAGGCTTAAATTGAAAGAAAATGAGAAACCAGATAAAGCAAGCCAACCAAATGAATTCACTGTGCACTCCTCTCAGCTTTTTCAGGGAATTCAGAGAAATTCCTTCCCAGAGAAGGTTGGAGCCCCCGAAATAGTCGCGTCAGTGTTTACAGAGTACATGCTGATGCGTCCGTGTCCAAACACACACAGGCAGTATTTTTTTTTTCCTTTGCCTATCAGGTCCCTTAAAGTTCTTGTGGGCTCCGAAAATTTCCCATGAGTGCTGTCCATTCTTTATGTGTGTTCAAGAAAACATCTACGCCGAGCCCCCCTGCAAGGAGATGAAGAGGCTCAGCTCCCTACGTGGCCGCGTCCTTACTGAGACTGACCTCCGCCCGCTTGCCCTGTATCTCCGAGCAGCAGCAAGCACAAATAGAACGATCCCAAGGTGGCCTGAGTCACTCAGTAGTTAGGGACACATCCGTACCCCACGCTGTTAGAATCACTAATAAATAGAACTTGGCGCAGCAAGACCTGCCGTTCCTTTGTGTTCTTTCTTCTCTTGCGTTTTGAAAAGGACACCGGTTAGCTTCAGGCACCTGGGCCTCGAGCCTCGGGTCGTGGTGTGATCCCAAGCAAGTCTTTTGACCTCTGGGTATCTCGGGTTCCCGGGTGAATCGTGAAGGGACCGGATTAGGGCGTCTTCTCCAGCCTCTCCTTTTCCTACCCTGGAGTTCATTTTAATGACTGGCTCATCTAGTGATTCACTGAACAAAAATCGTCAAACTATCAGTTTTTGCTACTCACCCATGGGTTGGACGCCCACCTGAGCGATTTGGAGGTGACAGATCTGTAAAGAAATTACAACAGATTGTCAACAACATATTTATTTACTGCTTTGTCTCCAGCACTTAGAATAGTGCCCAGTGCCATCACTGCATTAACATTTGTTGACCAAATGACATTTGAAATAATGGCATCGGTGAAAAAATGTGAGTATTCGCATTCTGTTATACAGCAGTGAAGAGAGCAGGGTTCCATTTTACCTTGGACGATGAAAAAGGATTTCACAAGGAGGTAGTATTTGAATGGGGCCTTAAAGAATGAAGTCATTTTCGGTGAAGAACAAATGAGGGAAAAAGATATTCTAAACTGAAAGAACAGTATGAGAAGAAAAACAGTCTGCCGAAGGGATACCAGCCTGCAAGATGGAAATCAGACGTAGAGGAAAAGCAGAGGACTGCAGGCAAGAGTGAACAGCTCGGGTGAGGGCTTAGTGCCAGGAGGGGTATAGAGTTGCAAGAGCTAGAAGTGTAGCTGGATCATACAGTTTAGGGTAGTAGTGGGTACAGTGTGAAGAAAGGGGTGCTGGAGACAGATGGATGCAGAGCCTTGTAAACCACAATAGGCAGCTGAATTCACTGGAGAGAAAGAAGACAGTTTTCACTCTAGAAAGGTCATGAGGCCAGGCTCCGTGGAGTGGACTGAGCCCCAGGTCACGACACTCAGAGAGGGCAAGGTAGTCAGGGGTCCCCCGGGCACCTGGGAAGTTTAACAGCCCAGCCATAGCGGTAGAGACAAAGCAGACACCTAAGGGTGGGAAGCTGGAGGATGGTAAGAGCTCCCTGTGCGGGACAATAGGCAGATATTTGGGAAAAGCAGAGGTCAAGGCTGAGGATCAGATACTTGCATCCAGGTCAGAGTCCTAGTTCTAGTTTAAAAGCAACAAAGGGAGACTGTAGAGGCAGCGAAGAGTCAAGGAGAGACCGTCCGCACTGCAGAGGAAAGGGATCCGGGGAGAATACTGAGAAGGCTGTTGCTCAGCGAGAGAGGAGAGCCAGCCGGCGACTTTCAGAGAGCGCGTCTCCAGGTTCCTGTTTCATCCCCCTCGGCACTTGTGCCCGTCAGTCAGGAGGTCTCGAGAGGAGCTTCTCCGCTCTGCGCCACACACTCGGCCCTCATCACGCTGAGTGGTTTGTGCGTATCGCACAGGATGAAGCGTACAGCTGCTTTTCTGGCTCAGATTGCTCCACCTCGGTGGGCTCCTTCCCGGTTTCTCTTGCAGGCTCATTCTCATCCCTCACAGCGCGGCCAGCGCCGCCGTCAGAAGACTTCTTGGGACCTCTTACCCATCTTTGTATCTCTGAAGCTCACCCAGTGTCCACATTTGTAGTTGTTTAGTACTTTGTTCTGGCTTTAAATAAACCTTAGAATCTGAATGTTCTATGGATCTCCCAGTTGATTTCCTTATTTCTGTTCTCCTTGGCCCCAGAGCATTTTGTTTAAAGATACGGTAGTTAATTTCCTAAAGCTTTCCCTGACCCAGAATCTAGTCAAGAGACTAAAAAAATGTACCAATTACAGTTTTAACAGCTTCACTGAGTTACAATTATCAATAAACTGTGTATACTTAACTATTAAACTATGTATATATGTAAATTATTAAGTTACCTATATAAATTTTTCTCAGCCCATGGGCATTTGATGTTTTAAAAGTTTTCAAATATTTAGGCATTTCTTTTTGGTATAATGTTACTTATTTCTAAATCAAGCCCATTGTGATCAGAGAACCTACTATAAGGCTTTTTTTTTTTTTTTTTTTTGGCTTTTGAGACAGGGTCTCGCTTTTGTAGTTCAGGCTGGCCCTGAGCTCACTGTGGTGCCCAGGCAAGCCGCCGCGAACTAAGCAATCCTCCTGTCTCTGCCTCCCGAGTGCTGGGATTTCAGGCGTGAGCCACCACCTCCGGCATTGTGGTATGCGGTGTTGATTGTTGGTGGGCGTGTCTCCACGCCCAGCATTATATGTGGTTATGGGATCGAACTCAAGACCTTGCGCTTGCGAGGCAGGCGCCAGAACCACTGAGCTAACCCACCAGCCTTACTATAAGGCTTTTAAAATTTATTCAGCCTTATTTTATAGACAGCATATGGCCTGTCTTGGTAAATATATTCATGTAGGCAGCTTCTGTAAACAAAATATCCTGCTGTGATGGGGTGTGGTTTTTGTAAGGTCCATTAGGTCAAGGAGTTGATACGTTACTTAAGTTTTCCAGATCTCTTCAAGTAGTTTCTTTTATCAGTGAAGAATATTGAAATCTCTGGGAGGCTGAGCACTCTGGGAGTCTGAGACAGGAATATTGCAAGTTTAAGTCCAGCCTGGACAGTTCAGTGAGACCCTGTCTCAAAGTTCTTCTTTTTCAGGCCGGAGGGTTAGCTCAGTGGTTCCAGCGCCTGCCTCGCAAGCACAAGGTCCTGAGTTCGATCCCCGGTAACCACATAGAATGCTGGGCGTGGAGACACGCCCACCAACAATCAACACCTCATACTACAATGCCGGACGTGGTGGCTCACGCCTGTCATCTCAGCACTCGGGAGGCAGGGACAGGAGGATTGCTGAGTTCGCGGCGGCTTGCCTGGGCACCATAGTGAGCTCAGGGCCAGCCTGAACTACAACGCGAGACCCTGTCTCAAAAAAAAAAAAGTTCTTCTTTTTCTTTTTTTTTTGTACAGGAGATCAAACTCGGGACCTTGCGGTTTTGAGACAGGCACCAGAACCATTAAGCTAAAACCCTGGCCCTCTATCCCCAGAGTTTTTAAAAAGGGGATGAGGTTTGAGGGACTGGGAATGTAGCTTAGTGCAAAGGTCCTGAGTTCGCTCCCAAGTACTACCAAAACAACCCTCCAGCTATGAGCGAGTTAAATTTGTTAGTTTTCTCTTTAATTACAGGATGTCAGGTTTTGCTTCATATACTTTACAGCTCTGATATTAGGCATATATATTTATAATATATCTGTTTTAGTACATATATATAATGGTAGGCCCTTTGTCCTTATGAACTATGCCTTTTTATATCTTCTACCCCCATCTTACAGTCTGTTTTTTAGTAATATGGCTGCTCAGCTTTCTTGTTTTTTGTTTCATAATACTTTTTTATAAACTTTTACTTTCAATCTGTTTGTTACTTTGCTTTCAAAATGTATCTGTCATATTCAACATATGATTGAATCTCTTTATCCAATCTGAAAGAGTATGACTTTCAATTGCATTTACCATAATTACTCGAATGACTGGTTTAGGTCTAATACTTACTGTTACTCTGTGCGTGTCCTATCTGTGTATTATTCCTCTATCCCTACCTATCTGCCTTCTTTTGGGCTAATTCATTATCTTTTAGATTTCTATTTTATCTATTAATCTCTATAGTTGTACATCTTTGCATTAATTTTAGACATTAAATCATAGAAATTTCTCTAGACATTAAATCATGTATCTTTAAGTATTCATAGTCACATAGAGTTAATATTATATCACTACTTTATATAAAATGTAAAAGGTTTACAATCATATAGGTCTATTTATTACCCTATCATTTATACTATAGTTGTCATATGAATTATATTTATTTTGGTTAAAACTTTCCACCCAGAGTTTTATGATTTTCAAACAGTCACATATGTTTTAAAGAAGTGAAGGAAAAAGCAGCCTTTTACATTAATTTACCTACATATTTTCCCATTTCTGGCAATTTTCATTCCTTCTCAAAGATCCAACTTTCCATCTGGTGTGGTTTCTCTTTAACTTTCAGCAACAGTTCTTGTTCTGAAGGCCTGCTGGCAGTTCATTCTCTTAGTTTGTGTTTGTTTTGTAATGTTTTTATTTTGCCTTCAGTTTTGAGGGATATTGTTACTGTTACAGAACTTTATGTTGACAGTTTCTGTTCTGTTTCACCATTACATTTCTTAAAAGATGCTTTTCTACTGTTTTCCTGCCTGTTATTTCTGATGAGAAATCGGCCATCATTTGCCTCACTCCCTTGGATGTAAATTGTCACCTCCACCAAAATCGGCCATTGTTTGCCTCACTCTCTTGTATGTAAATTGTCACCTCCACCCCTAATCCTCACCAATGATTGAGCCCAGGACCTTTGCATTGAGCTACATCCCCAGCACTTTATTTTTTTATTTTTGAGACAGGATCTCTTTAAGCCACTAAGTTGCCCAGGGCTGGGCCTGAATTTGCAGTCCTCCTACCTTTGCCTCCCTGGGGAATGGATTCCAGGCTTGTGGCACCAGGCCCAGCTAAGTGTCATCTTTCTCTGGGTGCTTCCGAGATTGTCTGTTACGTTTAACGATCAGCAGTTTGACCATGTTGGTAAAAATGTGGTTTTCTCTATAGTTCCTGAGGTGGATCCCCACCTCCCTCCAGCGCTGTGGTAACCCCAAACTCTGTCCTCTCATTCTCAGGTCGGTAAGGCTAGGTGGAGCCAGTGTTAGCTCCCCGGTGTGGAGTGGAGCCAGCCGGAATGCCAGTGATGAGTTGGATAAATGGGCAGCTCACTGTCCTCTCCCTTCCCTCCGGTTTCTGCCTATTTTTGGTCCCTCTCCTCACCTGGCTGAACTTGTATATTGTCTAGAGATTCTAGGTGGCGGCTATAGAAGTGTTATTCCAGTAGGAATTACTCAGCAGTTGACATAAAATATAATAGAACTTAATGTGAAGATTGTTGATTAGATATTGAAAACTGAAAAAGCCAAAAGGAAACACCATATACCATAGAGGAAGCAGCTGCAGGAATAAACTACCAGCTCTGAGCTGAGGGGAGCAAAGAGAAGAGGTTGGAATTAATGCCACTAAGGAAATATGTAAAGCTGTTTCTAAAAGTGTTAGAAAAATGCAAAATGGAAAGAACACTACTGGTGGAAGGCAAGGGCGTCCCAAGGGTAAAGCCCTTAGCCATGGAGACAGAGAAAGGCGCAACTCCTTTCTTCCTCCTCTAAGCTTCCATTCTCTGTCCAGCACCCTGTGTTCCACAGGGTCCAACAAAATAAATAACAGGCTGAGTATACATGTGGTTTGTGGTGTCCTGGCCCCAGAATCACAAAACAGAGCACAGGAGGGTGTGGATATGAAGCTAAAAGACAGTGGTTTAATCATGCACAGCTCACACTTGGGCTGCTCGGTATTCATACACATTCTCCTGCATATGCTTGAATACCCAGGCGACAGAAATAAATCTTTTTCTGCCTGAAAGATATAAGTACCTTCATCCAAGTGAAGACCTTCCCAAAATAAAGCCGCGAAGTCCTCAGACTTCTAAGAAGCTGCTCTTCCATTTCCTAAAACTTTCTAGAGTTCTGCACAAGAATTGGCTTCCTTCACATTGGCTTCTCCTTCTGTGGGTATTTAGGGGTTTTACCGCTTCTATTCCTTACTCAACTTCTCGTTTTCTAATACTGTGTTAGCATGCAGTCTTTCATTGTCTGCTCTCCTCTTTTATTCTATTTCCCCCTGTAGGTTTATGCCTCTTCCTTCTTTTGTCATTTCTGTGGATGGAAGGGAAAGAATAAATGGGTCCATCTTGTAGTTTGAGTCCAGACTGGGCACCATGCCAACCAAGATCTTCTCTCAAGTACTAAAAGACAACAAAACTTACAACTTTTAACAAAAATCTTAAGCAGCCCAAAGATTATAGGGTAGTCTTCCTGGACTATTGGGAGGGGGGTGGACAGAATGACTTTAATCTGAATAATTTCATTGAATCCTAAGGTTGTGTTGAATTTTAAATTTTGTATTTTGTACCAAATATTAAGTGTTCTTATATTTTCACCAGGAAGTCAGTTCTCTGAATTGTCCTAGTTACATACTGCTAAATTTTACATGATTTTTTTTACAAAACACTTTTTGTCTTTCTCATGTGTAAAATGAAAGTCAGTGGAAAAAATATTAAGTGAAATTTTGGTCTTTTAAGTAATGAATGCTTTTATGTAAATATAATATACACATGCACTCTGGAATACCATAATTTTAGTTTCCTACTAGGGCTATGTTAGCATTTTTAACAGAACCTTTAGCAACTAAATATAACTGGGCCATATGCAAATGAGGAACATTTTAGAAGTTATTTTCATTTACCACTTTTCAGTTTCCTTTCATCTTTATTAAGTCATTAAGCTGTATTCAATGTAGAAAAACACGTGCATTACTTTTTAAATTCTTATGCCTCAGTTTGACTTTCCTCCAACAAGCACTCAGTGCCTCAGCTAAGACTGACCCTGTTAGGTGTTGGAATCCAGAGTCTCCTCGAGAGACCGTTGACAGGAAGGGGAAGACTTGTAATGAAGAATTATTTTCATTATTCGCAGGACTCCAGACAGGACATAGCATGATGGGCAATAATGGGTTGGGGCAAGGAGAGAAAAGGGCCAGGGTAAGATTTAGAGAAAAAGTGATACTTGAGAATTACAAGGGATATTAAAACAAAACAAAACATGGAATTCCTAGTGGAGATACCAACAGAAGTTTCTTCAATTGTTTAATTTTCAGTATATACCAGCAACTTTTTTCTAGCTTCCAACTGTGGGTGAAAATGGAAAGAATTTTAGGGTTAAAGAAATTTGGTTTTTTGCTTTAGTAGCCCAGAGCCTAAAAGTGATGATGAGAGCACAGAAGTGTGCATCGTGGTTATGTTATGATGTGGATTGTTACTGGGGTTCAGTCAGTACTCCAACTGCCTAGAAAGGGGGATGCGAGGGCTAAAGAACAAAAGACAGCAGACGAGAGACTTGTGTAGTGCTCCTAGTGTACGGGGGCTGGGAGGTCAGAGCTGGCAAAGACAAAGACACTCCGAGCTTGCCACTGTTTATGGGTTCATGGGGAGTATCAGTTGATTTGGAGGGTGTTGGTAACCCTGTGATGATGAGGATTTATGCTGATGAGGATCTTAGGTAGATGAGCTTGTGTTGATTAGGAGGGTACGATGAGCAGAAAGTTCTTACAACAGCAGGTGGGAGGAGTTAGGCTGAAAAGGAATTTGTCCCTCCCTCCCCAGGTGGAACCCGTTCTCTTTATGTATTACTCCTTGATTCTCAAAGAACCAGGAAGTCTTCAGTTGATGTAATCTTGCCCTTGAGCGGTACAGCATCATGGGACTCTTGAGGCCTCAGACAGCCCTAATCATAATTTAATTGTGAAATTATTTTCCTCCCAAAATGACATAAAATGGTTTTCTACACATTGTGATAGTGAAGTGTATGATTTCTGCATCCTCTTCCCTTGTGGGAGTTTCAAATTATATCATCATCTTTCTGCCCTCTCTCCCCTACTTATGCGTCTAATTTAACTAACCCAATCTCTTAAAAATAGTTTTCTTTCTCTTCATTTCCAGGCTCAGATGAAACTCTGAGAGCAATCTCTTAACATTGACTATTGATAACCTAAAATTCAGAGTAGGTCCATAATTCATGGATTTAGTATATACTCGACACTTCTACATCAGATCTAGCTTAAATTTCTATCCAATTCTTAAGTGTCTACTATTTGTAATAAAAGTCACGTGCTTGTTGTATTCCAGGTTCTGTTCTAGATTCTTTGTAGCATTAACTAGAATGTCTTTGTTTTAAGATATAAGTACCTTTTAAGGTATAAGTACTTTGTTTTAAGATAAAAGTACTGAGAATGGACAAATCTCTGACAATGAAACTTACATTTTAGTCATTGCCTAAATATCTGAGAAAGGTTGTCCCCCACCATGTAGACAAAGGACTTATTAAAATTATGCTGCTAGCCAGGCGTGGTGGCTCACGCCTGTAATCCCAGCACTCGGGAGGCAGAGATAGGCGGATTGCTGAGTTCGAGGCTTGCCTGGGCTACATGTGAGCTCAGAGCCAGCCTGAACTACAAAAGTGAGACCCTGTGTCAAGAACAGAACAAAACAAAACAAAAAATTATGCTGCTAAAGTACTGAGTTTCTTTAGTGTTCCGTTCATAGACACTGGGAGATGACATTTTTTTTATTTCAGGGGAAAAAGACATTGTTGTAGCTATAGGTCCTATAAGGATAGACCAGTATGATGTGGCACATTTTCCCTAGTTTATCTCATAAAAGATGAAAGTTTGAAGGTACTAAAAATATGGTGGTTTCAGAGACAGATAAGTGGGTGAAGGAAGAAATATTTAAAGACAAGTTATTTGAAGCTTTCCTTGCCTTGTGTTTTAGTGAGGAGAAAAGGAGAAGGCATCCACCGAATGACTAAGGCATCAATTATAGCTTGGGTAGACTTTAAATAGAATATGAAAGCATAGTAAGGAAGCAGAAGAACTAAATAGGAAAGAATTCTGTTATGGCATTAAAATCCTATTTATTAAAATTGCAATGGACCTGAAATAGAGTATACTCATTTTTTTATTGTAGTTTTTATTTGTTACTTTACAGATGCTATTCCTGCCTCCTCAGAAAAAAACCCCTCTCTGCAGTTAAGTGTGACTTTGGACAAGGAGTCAGAGAATATCGTTTCAAATACTGACATAGAAAAGCCCTTGCAAACACATCAGGGAGAGCAAGTAAACCACAGAAAGTGTTGAAACGTTGACAACTTTACCAGCGTTTTGGCCATCAAGTAAAGAAGAATTTATCAGTCCCAATTTAAGGATATCAAAGTCAGATTCTGCTTTCTATAACCAGTCTTCTGTAGAGACTTTGTATGTCACTCCCTCTTTCACAACAGTGAACCCAGTAAAGGAGTCTGTAATCAGTGGAGACCTTCAGAAACCAGCACAAACCAGCATCGTTCAGATGGATAACGAAGACTTCAAGACCTTAACCACATGGGGTGAGTCTCCCGCCAAAACAAACAATATTCTTCTTTAATTTCTCTCTGCTGCCTCCCTTCCCACCCTCTCTTTGATGTAAGCAAGAGGGTCCCTTCCTCGGTGATATTAAAACATACCTGCTGTGGAGCTTCTTCTCAGTTGGGAAAGTCCCCCTTTATTAAAGGACTAATGGGGGATTTATCATTGTGTATTTCCATGAGTTCTGAGCAATTTTGGTACTAACCAAATTAGAAGGAACTAGTATTAACTAAGAACTTCCTTTTATTTACATTACTAAGAAATTTAAAAGGCTTGATTATTATGTATATCGGTATGTATACACATGCATGTGTGCCTTTTTTTTTTTTTTTTTTTTTTGAGATAGGGTCTCGCTTTGTAGTTCAGGCTGGCGCTGAGCTCACTTTGTAGCCCAGGCAAGCCTCGAACTCAGCAATCCTCCTGTCTCTGCCTCCTGAGTGCTGGGATTACGGGTGTGAGCCACCACACCCAGTACTGTGGTATGTGGTATTGATTGCTGGTGGGCGTGAGTCTGCACGCCCAGCATTGTATGTGGTTACTGGATCGAACTCAGGGCCTTGGGCTTGCGAGACAGGCGCTGGGACCACTGAGCTAAATCTCTGGCCCCCAGGCTGAATCTTATGTGGATTTGCCATGTATCAGAGTAGTCAAAACAATCTTGAAATCAAAAGAACAAAGATCCCTATTACCTAATTTCAAAACTTACTATAGCCAGATGTGGTAGTGCACATCTGTGATCCCTGCACTTGGGAAGCTGAGGCAGGAGGATGATATTAAAACATAACCACAAGTTTGATGCCAGTTAGAACTACACAGCAAAACCCTGCCTAAAAAAAAAGGACTTAGGGGCTGAAGATTTAGCTCTGTGGTTCTGGCACCTGCCTAGCAAGTGCAAGGGGCCTGGTTCTATCCCCTGTAACCACATACAACAATACTGGGCGTGGTAACTCAGCCCACCAGCAATCAGTACCACATACCACAATGTCAGGCATGGTGGCTCACGCCTATAATCCCAGCACTCAGAGGCAGAGACAGGAGGATTGCTGAGTTCAAGGCTTGCCTGGGTTACATAGTGAGCTCAGAGCCAGCCTGAACTACAAAGTGAGACCCTGTCTCAAAAAAAAAAAAAAAAAGACTTAAAAAGCTATATTAATCAAGACAGTGTGAAACATATATTTTAAAGAAAGATTATATTGCTTTTGTAAAAGTATGAAACTTTTTAAAATATTGAAATACTGGCCATTTGGTCGAAATTCCTTGACTGTCTGACAAGGTGATTGGTTTAATAACAGAATTAATACTGTCCTCTGATAATTGTTGTAGTGCTTATTTAATTGGCTATCACATCCTTAGCTATAATACTCTATATTTGATTTCTTTGCAAATCCACTTGGCCCTTACTGCTCTTTCCAGTTCTGTTAATAGGGAGGGAGAGGTAGGTAAACAAATGTACTTCTAGATATAATATACCTGTGTGACTCTGATAGACTTAACATTGACTTCAAACTGCTAAAATTTCTGTTAAATTTTAGGGGCAAATGGTCTCTGTGTTTGTCACTTAGAACATGACTTAGCACAAGTGCAGGAGTCAGGGCGCCTGGCCACATGATCCTGGCTCAGTCACTAATGGTGTAACCTCGGCCAAGACACTTGACCTCTCTGTCCGTGTCTCCCTCTGCAGCCCAGGGACAATGACGGCGCTACCACAGTGCACCCGCCTGTGTAAAGGGCTTAGAGTGGGACTGGGCGCTCAGTCCCACAGTGTCGAAGTTTGCTATCACTGCAGGTGTACGTGCATTTCGTTCCACTTTAGAACAGTAGGTAACCTGAGCCCTCCCAGGAGAGCGCCCTAGAAAATGAGAGTAGGAGCTGATGGGCGGAGAGCCCAGGGCTGTGCGTCCTTGCGACCTGCAGAGGTCTGCGCTTTTCTCTGGTGGTGCTGTGCAGCCCGGGTGTGGGCATGAGAAGAGGGTTTTTTTTTGTTTTTGTTTTTGTTTTTGTTTTTTTTTTGCTTTTTGAGACAGGGTCTCACGTTTGTAATTCAGGCTGGCCCTGAGCTCACTATGGTGCCCAGGCAAGCCACCACAAACTCAGCAATCCTGTCTCTGCCTCCCCAGTGCTGGGATGACAGGCGTGAGCCACCACGTTCGGCATTGTGGTATGCGGTGTTGATTGTTGGTGGGCGTGTCTCCATGCCCAGCATTATATGTGGTTACCAGGGATCGAACTCAGGTCCTTGTGCTTGCGAGGCAGGTGCCGGAACCACTGAGCTAACCCTCCGGCCCGAGAAGAGGGTTTTTAAGGGCCACAGGCATAGCACAAGGATCGACAGACCACGGCATCCGGCCCACAATGCCCCACCTGTACTGGTGGAGACAGCGCGATTGGAACGCGGCCTGGCGAAGCTGCTCGCAGCCTGTCTACAAAGGCAGGTTGAAGGCAGTAGGTGTAACAGACGGTACAGAGCACAGAGCCTGAAGTGTCTGTTCCCTGGTCCTTCACGGAAAGGTGCTGTCCCCTGGGTCACTAGTTAGCAGATGAGGCAGGTCAGGGCACCACACAGTGGCAAGAGCGTGGTTAAGTGACAGATAATGAGGATGAAGCAAGACGGGAAAGGACACAATGCCAGGAGAGAAAGGACCTGGCCTCGGCAAGGCCCAAGGGCATGGGAGGGCTGGAGGTGAGTAAGAAGGGAAATAATCTTAGAAAAGGTTTCAGAGTAGGGTGGTTCTGAATGTTGGCTTGTCCCAGGTGGCTGAAGGTCTGCTTGGTTGAGGAAGTCGGAAGTGGAGAGACTAGAGTGGGCGGCCAGCGTCCGCGAACTGTCACTCAAGGTGATGGGAGCAGGGAGGATGACGTCCACTTCCTGCATTTGTTTATATGAAGGGCCCAAGTCTGACATTACTCACTCTTTTGGGGTAATGACCTGGGAAAATCAGAAAATTACCTGCAGGCTTTTTTATTTTCTTTTTTAAGACAGGATCTCACTTTGTAGTTCAGGCTGGCCCTGAGCTCATTATGCAGCCCAGGCAAGCCTCAAACTCAGCAATCCTCCTGCCTCTGCCTCCCGAGTGCTGGGATGACAGGCGTGAGCCACCACGCCCAGCACCGTGGTATGTGGTACTGATTGCTGGTGAGCGTGAGTCACCATGCCTGGTATTGTCCTGTGTGGTTACCAGGGATCAAACCAGGTACTTTGCGCTTTTGCACTTGCTAGGCAGGCAGGCGCTGGAACCACTCAGCTAAATCTCCAGCCCCAGGCTTGTATTTTAGAGGATGTCAAGTAAGAAGGAGGTAACCATCTATGTCCTGGGACATTTTTACTAAGTATGATGGACAGACTTGCTGACAACCTGATTTGACCCTTTGATACTGTTTCCCACAACATCCCATGCTTCTTCTCAACATAACTGTAAGTTACTTATAGGTAAGCTCAGGCTACTATTTTGTTATTAGACATTTTATCATACACCCTAAAAAGGAAAAATAAGGGGCTACTAGATGCTCAGAAGCCAGCTGTAGTGGCAGGCAGCTTTCATTATATTCACACAAGTCGCACCTGTGTAGTGTGTTCCGCTATAGCGGACACTTTCTAGTTTCTTTTTCTTTCTTTTTTTTTTTTTTTTTTGAGACAGGGTCTCGCTTTGAGTTCAGGCTGGCTCTGAGTTCACTATGGAGCCCAGGCAAGCTGCCGCGAATTTAGCAATCCTCCTGTCTCTGCCTCCCGAGTGCTGGGATTATAGGCGTGAGCCACCACGCCTGGCACTGTGGTGTGTGGTGCTGATTGTTGGTGGGTGTGAATCACCACGCCCAGCATTGTATGTGGTTACCAGGATTGAACTCAGGACCTTGTGCTTGCGAGGCAGGCGCTGGAACCACTGAGCTAACCTTCCGGCCCTCTAGTTTCTTTTTTGAGGCAATAAAACCTGTCCCACAGCCTCCCGCGGCGGGATAGTAGTGGGTGTCCTCACCAGTCACCTCCCTTGTTTCTGTCTCATTGGCCCAAGAGTGGTTGTTCTGCATAGTGGTTTTTCAATCCTCTCTGCTAGTGAAAGAAACCAAACATCGCGCACACACAAAGGATCTGTGAACCATGCCTTTTCCCTTTGTGTTTCTGAAAGGCTCCGGTGTCAGAACAGTTAATAGCTTTCCTAAAAGAAAGGAGGAAGCTGGTAGACAACAGCTCTGCAGAGCATCCCGGCTAAGCCTGTGCTACTGGCCAGGCAGGTGGTGCGGTGCCCACCCCCACCCCAAGGGAGCCGGGCGCCAGGAGCTGGGCCACTCCTGCCTACTGAGTACAGGTAGAAAGAGCGCCTTCTGAATTTTAAATATGGTGAACCACGTTTACACTCTGTACGGTAAGTAACAAGACTCATCTTTGATCCAAAAATTCGCTTTTCCCAGGAAGAATTTGACATAAGTGGTTTAGAGTTTCCCTTAGTTTATGTAGTTTGTTTATAATAATGTGATGCTTGTTAAACATTGAGATCCAATTCATATAAAATATACAGCTCAATAGTTTTTAGTGCATTACAGAACTGTGCAACTATCCCTGCTAATTCTAGAACATTCTCCTCACCCCAAAAGGCCTGAACCAGTTACTACAGTCATCATCCGTTTCCTTGTCCCCTGACTCCTCACAGTTGCTGATCTATATTCTGTGTCTGTGTTTTGCATATTCTGGACATTTCGTGTAAATGTACCCAAGGATGTGTGACTTTTTGTCCAGCTCCTCTCATCCCCTTCCCCAATTCCATCTTCTATGTAGCTGTGTATCAGTGCTTTACTCTTTGTTATGCCCAAATAGTATCCCACTGGATAGACCAGTGATGGTGAACCTTTGGAGCATTCAGTGATAACAAATGCCCCACTGTGGCAACATGCCCTAGGTTCACCACCACCATTGGTATAGATATGCATATTTTATCATTCATTTATCAACTCATGGACATTTGTGTTGTTTCTACTTTTTTTGTTCATTATAAGTAATTCTTCTATGGACAGTTATGGAAGTTACATTGGTTAGCCACAGATTAGAAATAATTTGTATAGTGAACTTGATGGTCATTGTGTAACAGCTAGGAACTCCAAAAGGAATAAATTTGAGAGTGAAAAAAACCCCTCTGTTGTAGAGCAAACTGTTTAAAGTTGTTTAGCCAGTCAGGTACCTGTTTTCAGGAAAATTTACATTTACAGTTAATAAGAATTTTTAAATATTTCTAACAATGCATTTGTTCACATTTGCAGCACAATTCCTTTACATTGCCCTGTAAATTGAAAGTCTTAACTGGTCTAATACTTATGAACGTAAAAAATTAAAAGCAAGCACGTCAGCACTTGGAATAATCTCATCAGCGGTATCTTCAAGCAAGCTTCACATTGGCCTGCATGTGCCACACAGTGAGATCTTCGCGTGCAGCTGTTTATTGCATCTTTATTTGCAATATTCACTGCACGGCCACTCTGTTGCTAGGGCATATGAAGAAGATGAATGTTATCAAGATACCCAAACCACTCCCGTAGGAGGCCAGGAAAGGGAACCAAAAATGGGCTGCAGAGATGCGTCCTGCAGAGCGGCTTGAAGTGTAGGGTGCAGCTGTGGAGTGTTTGGAAACAAAAGTAAATTGGTGTGCACAATTAGCGATGAGTGGCTTTTATGCACAGAAGCATCACGCAGCCTGTGAAACAGGCTACAGAACTGTAAACAGGGATGGGCGGTGTAGTCAGCAGTTGTAGCCACAGGGGGAAAAGGTGGACAGAGTGGAAGCAGCGGGTCTCCAGCGTCAGGGAGCCTCAGAAAGACCTGTTGAAACTCAACTTCCGGGGCCCTGCCCCCAGTTTCTTTTTCAGTAGGACTGGGGTGAAGTCTAAGAACCTCATTTCTTGAGCTCCTGGAGATGTTGCTGCTTTTGCCACATTTTGAGAACTAGTAGCATAAAGTAAATACCAGAAATTTCAGTCATATCACCTGTATGTGTGTGTAACATAACCTTATCTTTATGTGTATGATAGCATTATATTAACGTTTGACTCAAGTACTGTTTTCTTCGTACCTACTTAAAGGTTTCTTATTAAGTCTTCCTTTCTGACCGGAGTGAACTCTCGTTCTGTTTCTAGGGTGGTGCCTGAGTACCCTAGCAGGCGTGTCGTGGGCCCTAGTCTCACGGAGACGTGGTGCCTGAAGCCTCCCGACAGTCGTTCAGGCTGTGCACGAGCTCCTCGAGTCAAAGTCTCCAGACCACTGTTCTAACTCGTGCACAAGAAGATAAATGATATTATTACTAAGGTTTTATGGCTATCCTCAAGTAATTAAATATGGCCTTTCATTCATTCTTCCACTATTCTTTTGGGGGGGCACAGATTAGTATATCTGTCACCCACTTATTATAGATAACGTATCAAGTCCCCTCACCATCCTTGTTGCCTGTCTTTTAAATTTTATACTGAGAACTTAACATAATTCTATAATAGAGTAAAAGTAATTTTAAGATAGTGGAATAGTGTAGGAGTAGAGTCTAGTACTTAAGATCATAGGCATACTTTGACACTGGAAATACTTAATTTGAATCCTCTGTCCACCTCTCTTCAACCTTATGATCTTGGGAAAGATTTCTAGTTTACTTGAGATTCCTTTGCCTCATATCTAAAATGGGGTTATAAAACCTCCTCCACATCTGGTGCTGTACTAATCTGTGTTCCATTGCCATAACAAATACACTGAGGCTGGATACTTCATCATTAAAAGAGGTTTCTTTAGCTCACAGTTCTGAATATTTAAGAACATGCCTCACCTCTGGTGAGCCCCTCCTTGGCTGTGTCACAGCACAGTGGATGGCATCGTGGTGGAAGCTCTGTGAGACGAGACGCCATAGACAGGTTCTGGGCTCAGGCTTGTGGCAACTAACCTGGGTCGAGGGAGAAATGCATTAGTCCCTTCTGAAGGTAGCATTTCCTGCTGGGCCCCAAACTCACAAATTCCTAGGACCACGCTCCCAGCACATGAACTGTGAGGAACAAGCCACATCCAAACTACAGCAGATACTAAACAGACTTGAAAAACGGCTATTTGAAAAGCAGTTAGATCCTTAGGCTTCACCTTGCCGAGCAGCTTAATAGTTACACTCAGTACCCACCACCCGCCTAGGCCCTAGCGGAATCTGGAGATGATTTTCTGGAGAGAGTAGATGGAGGGTTTCTGAAATGAGAGATGACAGAGATGGTGGAGATGTGGATGCTGTAACCACATTACAGGAAGAAATGCCCATTACCTAAAACAAAGGCTCAGCTCTGCAGCCCTTTTCCCTACTGGTCTCTAGATACTTTGGCAGCCAGACCTTTGCCTAATAGGCTGATAATAGCAAATTTTAACTGCATCAAAGAAAAAAAGATATTACTATTAACTCCCTAACAAACAGCCCAGCTAAAGTGCACTGAGCCTCGGGGACAAGCCTCATACTCACATTCAAAGCTCCCCTCAGCTTTGTAACCCTCCATGGTTATTCATGAGCAGGCACGGAGTGCCAGACATCTGAAAAAAAAATTTCCCCTGTGGAACGATGAGGCAAAACAAAAAGAACTTGGGAGAAACAACTTACGCATGAAGGGAAAAGAAAACTTACCTTTACTATCCTCAAAGAGATAAGAAAATGTAGTGTAATCATAAAACAAGAACAGGATGTTACAAGAATTTCTGAGAACAACAACCAAAAAGTACTTGGAAGTTAAAATGTATAATAGCAGAAATGAGAAGCCGGTGGTAGAACTGGAAGCCAAAGTTGACAAAATCTTTGAGGAGGCAGAGCAAAGAGGCAAAAGTAGGAAAAAGAAAATTAGAAGACTGCTCTGAGATCTGAACAAGAGGAGGTTGAGAGAGAAAACTGAGAAAACTCAGGGGAGAAAGGAATTAAGTCCTTTGAGACTTTTTTGAAGCTGAAGGAAATGAGTTGCCCGATTGGAAGCCCACTTTCACTTGACCCCTTGGCATGAAAATCATCCCACTTCAGGGCACAGCATTCAAAAGCACCAGAACACCAGGGAGAAAGAGGAAAAAGTTTCTAATATTTCAGAAGCCAAGCATTATATACACCTAATAAGAATTAAAATAATTCCAACTCTTGAAGACTGGAAACAAGGAGATGGTACAATATGGCCTTTAAGATTCCGAAAAGGATTTCTGCTTAGAGTTATTTACCTAACCAAGCTATCATGAGGCCTAAAAGTAGATTCCATTTTCAGGCACAAAGTTCCCAAATCTTTTTCTTGTCCGCATCCTTCTCATTGACCCCCTAGAGAATGTGCCTCACCGAAGTGGGACTGAACCGAGAAGGGACACTGGAAACACAAACTGGAGAGCCGGCCCTGGAGAGGGAGGGAGGGACATCGCAGGGGACACCCAGCCTCACCGAGGGACATGATCATGCAGGGCTTTCGCCCCCAGCTTGCCCACTGGCATTGTAGCATCTGTCTTGTCCGAGGATAGAAGGTCCAGATTAGCCTGACCTACATCCTGAAGTATTTGTGGCTTGTCCTGACCATGTGCAGTGAAGTTCCTCCTTTCCCTTTCATGTGCTGCTGCTGCACCAGCTTAGAATACTCACTTCATCACCACAAAAGTTTTGTGATTAGAATTTTTCCTGAGAACTGGAGATGGGCCACCAAGGCGCTCAAGAGGTAGAAAATAGCAAGTAGCCACCTGGCCTGGCCGTATTTTTATAAGTGTCCCAATTTAGTTTGGAAGGGACATGAATATGTAGAGCAAAAAACAATACAGACAAGTCATGCGTGCTGCGTGGTGAGCCCCAGGGTTCCTGTTCTGTGACTTGCAGTGAATAAGTCTGAAGTATCAAGTTCAGAGTGACTCGCAGACACGGGAAACTGGCTTTCACCTGCTTTCACCATGCATCCATAAATGAATCCAAATAGATATTCCACGAGGAACAAAACGTTCTGAGTTTAAGAAAGAAGCTTATCACCTGAATAAGATACTGCAAATTTCTCAAAACTTTAAGTGCTAATAGGCCCAGTTAACGTCCTGGCATGTGACACAGTGTGCAACCTGCTTACCTTTGCTTGACTACAAAGCCATGTTCAACAAAACACCTTAAGGAACACACTGTTCCTCGGAAGAGTTTCAGAAATAATGATTTAGAATGAAGTATGAGAGAAGACATTTCATATGATTTCACCTGAAAGTGAGTAATTTTCCTCAAATCTGCAGCTTTACAGAAAACAGGTTGAGAATGCTTTTTACATTACTTATGATTTCTTGCTAAGTAAAATGATTAATGTGAGTGCTGAAGTGTTTTGATTGTGTCTGGCCACACAGAGGAAAAGATTGGTTTCACTGACTTTTGGGTATTTCTCGTTAGTTGATCGTTCATTTTGTCATAATAATCTTGCAGGGGGGAAAAAGATGAAAGACTAAGTTGCAGGTTTCTCAGACTTTCTACTTTAAATAACAACTCAAAATGCTGGCAGTCAGTAGAATGGGGTTTAAATTTTTTTTTTTCTCTCTGATGAAGTTTACAGTAGTGTAAAAATATGTTGGACAGGGTTTGAGAATCAAGATGAATATTGATAATCCTATTTTAGGTTCATTTCCATGGTATTATTGATATATAATACATCTGTAGATTTTGTTTCCTGCTTTGGATTTTTTAAGGCTTATTATGAATATTTAACATTTAAAATTCTAAGTAGTTTATATTGAGACCTTCCAGATAGACTTTTACATTATAAAATTATTCTATTACTCTCATTTGTAAGTTACATAAATCCTTCTCTCTCGTTTATGCATTTTAGTTTCAAGTACCTCTGAAGGGACATCTTCCTTCTCTGGTGCGTCCGCGTCTCCTCCTCGTGCAGTCCCTCTCAAGAAGCCAGTTCCCCACCGACCCTCGGGCCTGGCCAGACCTTCCCTCTGGGCTCTGCCGCATCCGCAGGGGTCTTCTGCCTGCGTGACGCATACAGACGAGAGGGACAGGGGCCACCGCCCCTTCGCTCCTAGGGGCCTGGTGTCTTCTGATGAAGAGGAAAATGACAGTCTCAGCCTGCTAGAAATTCTCCCAGATAACTCTGCTTCAGCTCAAAATAAGACAAGTCATCTTCCCAGTGGCTACTGGGTAATTTTTCCCACCCAAGGTGTAGACAGCATTCCCTCCCCATCCTGCTCTGGTTTTCAGCCAACCAAAGGGAACGTGCCCAGGGAGCCTGAAGCCAACAGCTCCATTAGAGTTCTTCTTGAGGAGGTAAAAAGTGCAATAGTTAAACTCCACGAAGATCTGAGCACAGTGATACAGGAGCTTAACATCATCAATAGCCACCTGGTGAGCATGAGCAGAAGCAGTCTGCAGGTCACCAGATCGCTGTAGGCCTCCCAGTCAGCTCGAATCAAACAGTCTCCGCAGCTATTTTATTAGGGTCCACATCATTCCTCTTCTGAAAACACATAGTTAACACTTTATAGGTTCTCATTGCTACGGGAAAAGGATGGTACTTTTCCTTTTTCCAAGGTAGTTTTTCTATTTTTCCAAGGTAGTTTTCCTTGTCAGACTTATTAACAAGTATTTTTCCGCCAGGCATGGTGGTATATACCTGTAATCCCCGTACCCTGGGAGGCTGAGGCAGGAGGATCACAAGTTCAAGGCCAGCCTGGATGACTTAGTAAGACCCAGACTCAGAATTTTAAAAATAAAAGAGGCTGGAGATGTAATTCAATGCAAAGGCCCTGGGTTCGTTCCCCGGTGTGGAGATGTGGTGTCTCAGACCAGTAAATCCACTTGCGTGATTTATTGTCCAAAGAGAAAGAAGTCGCCTTAGATAATTTCCGATTTGTATGTTAGTTCGCTTTGAAACTGAAGAGAATTTCATTCTTCCGTGCTCTGCATTCTACCTCAAATTGGTGTTAAACATTAGTGAAATATGAGACAGGCTGCAGCTGACTCTGAGAGCCGTTGGAGAAGGGGCCCGCAAGAAGCCCTCTATTTTTCCGCTGTCTGCGGCGTCAGTGTTAATAAGCCTCCACCTCGACCCAGGTGGTTTGAGTTCGGAGCGCTGGTTTCACGTGCTCTCTTGCAAGTTTCAGGTTCTGCAAAACAAGGGCCAGAAGCTTTTCCTCTCAGACTTCACAGTGTTAATTGTTAAGTTGAAATCAGTACGACATGGGACCTCTGTTTTTGTTAATGTACTTTGTAACGTGAATTCAGTTGCGTTGCTTTTTCCCTCCTAGTTCAAGAAATAAATCAGGTTTTACTCATCTTATGTGTATCTTTTTAATATGCTAAGACAGTCTTTCAAGTAGAGATACCTTGATTCTTATGGACGAAATGACCTAGTGCGGGGATCACAGACCAGTGATTCCCGGCAGCCGAACAGTGGAATCACCATAGAAACTTTCATCTTGTTTTACATTTGTTTGATAGAATAAGACAACTGGCTCCACATTCCCTCCAATCCATATTCCCACCGACAGTAACCAACTCAAGGCCAAAATAACCCTGATTGTTTAGAAGAAAAGTAGAGCATTTTAAAAACAGACTGATCCTGAGTCTTTTTCCCAGACACACTGAAATGGTTTTCATCATACAGGTTGTCTGAAGGACAAAGAGAATGGCCAGCCCAATGAAAGAGGACAATTCGCTTTTCCGAGAAGGGCAGGGAGGCCAGTGCGGCTGGAGTGAGGAGAGACCGTAGCAGATTTGAGGTGATGGACCAAAGAGGGGGGTGCCCAGCGATGGAGATTCTCGAAGCCCATTGTTAGAGACTAGGACTTTGACTCTGCAGTAAAACTCACATTGATTTGGGGACAAAATGACACATTGTGACACCGATTCCGAAGGAGCACTCTGGCTTTGGCAGGGCAAGTGTGGTCCAGGCACATGGGGTGAGGCAGGTAAGCCGCTGCGAGAGCTGTTGCTGGTAAGAGCTAACGGCGGCTGCGAGCAGGAGAGGGGCGGTCGGAGACAGTAACAGGCGCTGGTTTAAAAGTTCACTGGCAGCTGAAGAAATGTATGAAAAAGAAGACAAAGGAGGAATCCAACATCCTAGACAGAGCAACTGAAACTCAAGACGAAGTTACCATCGACTGAGTTGGGGAAGGATGCAGGTAGAGAAAATTTTGAGTTCATTTTGGGATTTGTTAAATTTCCGGTGTGCCTTAGACAACCCAGTAGAGGTGTTGGTTACGTACACCCCGGGGACAGCTGAGCTTGAGAGGCGGATGTTGGGGCGGACGCTGGGAGTGAGGGTCTGCTCATTGAAGACTGCAGCTGAAAGGAACCACCACAGGAGTGAGGCGAGCCGGGAGGGAAGCAAGGCCCACAGCATGAGCAGGGAGAGGAGCGGCCCGTGAGGAGGCGGAGGCCCACGAGCAGCGCGGGAGCCGGTGTGTACGGTGGACATCAACACCCCTGTGCGCTTTCCTCACACCGCTGACATCTTTCCGAGTTTGCCTTCCCTCCCTCGCTGAACATGTTTCCGTCTGCGTACACACTCAGTAGATCCAGACATACGTCCCTGAGTCATTTGAAAGTAAGCGGCAGACATGGTGGCGCTTTGCTCCCAAGTCCTTCAACATGTCTCATGAGAAAGGGCCATTGTTGTCCAGCCGACAGACCCTCAGTTGACCAGTTCTCTCTCCAGCTGTGTCTAGTCTATTAAATCATTCTGTCAGGTGTTTAGTTACTTTGTATTCCTAGAATTCTGTGTTCTTTTAAAATCTGCCATGTTTTCCTAGATTTGTGTTTCTTGAAGACTTTTTTTTTTTTTTTTTTTTGATGCAAGGGGTCTCGCTTTGTAGTTGAGGCTGGCCCTGAGCTCACTATGTAGCCCAGGCTGCCCTCGAACTCACAGCAGTCCTCCTGCCTCTGCCTCTCAAGTGCTGTGATTACAGGCATGAATCACCATGCCCGGCATTGTGGTATGTGGTACTGGGAATTGAACTCGGGACTTTGCGCTTGCCAGGCAGATACTGGAACCACTGAGCTAAATCCCTGGCCCTCAAAGTACATTCTGACCCTGTCATGGAGCAGCAAAGAGTGTATTTCCAAATTCAAAGCAGATTGTGTTTTCTGATAAACTTAACCCCTCGCACTGTTGTAGGTCTGTTTCTGTTATCTGTTCTTTCTCTTGGCTTATGCTAATAATGTTGTGTTTCTTTGTGATTATTTTTATATACCAGTCATCATGCTGGAAAAACTATTTGTATAAATAAGACCTTATTTAGTACTTCTGCTGGCTACACTATTTAGGTGAATCAAATCATGGCTTGAAGTTCTCCCAAAAACCCAGATGAATGCCACAGTGAAAGTCCTCATAAGGGACAGTTCTTTTCCATTCTCACCATGTGGCCATTGGGTAGCCCTTAACAGTACGGTCATCTGTTTTAGGTTTCCCACTGCCTGCGAGGTGACATCTGCTCCTGCACCTTCCAATGCCAGCAAATGCCCCTGGCTTCTATGATTACTTTCCTGGTAGCTCCCTGTCCTTTAAAGTACTATCTGCCCAAAGCCCTGGGAGCAGGGTGGGGGCAAAGCCAGACACACTGCCTGTTCTCAGAGAGCTGGAGTCCCAGAATTTTGGAGAAATATGACAGATTACTCAAAATAGTTTCCCAAAATATAAAAGTCTTATGGTTCGGGGGAAGGATTATTATGTTACTTGGTCAGGGAATTTGGGGAAAGTTAAAGAAGGTAAAGCTTGAGCCAAAAAATGTATTCTAGGATTATTAAGAAATACACTGGTGGGCCGGAGGGTTAGCTCAGTGGTTCCGGCGCCTGCCTCGCAAGCGCAAGGTCCTGAGTTCGATCCCCGGTAACCACATACAATGCTGGGCATGCAGACAGGCCCACCAACAATCAACGCCGCATACCACAATGCCGGACGTGGTGGCTCACGCCTGTCATCCCAGCACTCGGGAGGCAGGGACAGGAGGATTGCTGAGTTCGCAGCGGCTTGCCTGGGCGCCATAGTGAGCTCAGGGCCAGCCTGAACTACAAAGCGAGACCCTGTCTCCAAAAAGCAAAAAAAAAAAAAAGAGTGGGTATATTCTGATTGACTTTGTAATGATCTCAGCTTAAAAATATTTCATTAGATGTTATTAAGTATTTTAGTTTGAACTTGGAGACGTTAGAAGGCAGTCATAAAAATATTTTAGTTTACTGTCAAATTACTCATGTGTTCATTCTTTAAATATTTATCAAAACTCCAGTATGAGTGGGTGATCTGCCAGGCACTGGGGACACACGGAGAAGAAGATGCAAGTGCTCCTGTCCCCAGTTACAGGTCAGCGACGCCGGGCAGGGGAGCGCACGTGTGCTGGCTCACACCTGTGGACGAGGGGTGCGCAGGACAGTGCACAGGTCTAGAAAAGAGCCATTTCCAGCTCGGAGAGGGCCGGGGATGCTGCCTGGAAGGGAACGAAGGCCACACAGGATCTTGAAAGAAGAAGAAAGTGAAAAGTAAATGGATTGAGTCTAAGAAAGAGAGGGTTTCCGAACCCCGTTGCAGATTAATAAAAATAGATTCGTAGGAGGGTTTTTGGAG